>CAUYSK010063736.1:0-38313 GCA_963575035.1 Avahi laniger | reverse complement strand
TTCTTAGAGTTTGATAAAACTGAAGGCAAGTGAAGAGAGAGTTGAACTAATCGTGTTTCTGTTACAAAGACTGACATTATCAGTATGGGATTATAATATGATTTGTTTCATTTCTACCAACTATTCTGGACACAAACTCCTACATTCCATTTTAATAATGGAAAATAATAACTGTGAAACACTAAATATTCTTTCATTCTTGGTTTCACTTAAATGATAGAAAAAATGTGTTAGGCTAGTATAAAAAAGAAAAAACAGCAGAGGAAGAGAGAAGATGAGTAATACACACAAGTACTAGAATATGACACACCTCATAAGAGTGACTTTTACTAAGTATCTCTGATAAATAATCCCTATTCCCTTATAGCTTGAAGACAAAAGTAAAATTTTGAAATCAAGATTTTAATGTGTAAGATGTAGAGACATGAGCTTTCAGTTAGAAAAACCAAGATTGGAGTCTTGGTGCTGCTCTGGTTTATTTATAACATGGGGATAATTATCAGAATCTATGTATTTGTTTGTTACAACTATTTAAAGCTACGATAAAACACCGTTTCAATTCACTGTGCCCATAATAAAGAATTTATCATGAACATGGTTGTGGGATAGATCCAGACCAGGAGTTGTGACCTTCTGTCCAGTCACAGGAAGGAAGAGAGAAGGAAGGGAGGGGAGACAAGGAGGGAGAGGAAAGAGAGAGGGAGGCAGGAAAGGGTAATACGTAATACAGAGGAAAAAGAAAACACAGAAAAGAGATGGGTGTGCTGAGGCTATCAGTTCTCTTCCGTGTTACGACTAGGATGTGTTTCCAGCATTGGCCTTGTTCCGTCTGCCTTCTGATTTTCAAGGATTTCTCACATTTTGTTTCCTGATGCTGTTATAAATATAATCTTATAAAAAAAGTCCCCTCTCTTTTTTTTTTTTTTTTTTTTTGGTGAAATGAGGAGGAAGAACCTTAGGCTGCAAGGTTCCTCTTTACCTGATAAACAATTTATATAAAATGTAATAAATTATAATGGCTTATTTCTATTTAATGTAACATTTACAATGTAAATGTTGAACCTTAATACATAAAATAATTAGGGAAGCAAAGTAGTTGCAATTATAAACAATATAATCATAAGATCTAATTGGATTTACTTTTTAAAATATTGAGGCAAATATCTCAAATGCTTAAGAAATGAGTATAATCTAAAAATATAAAGAAAAATGTATTATCAGTGCATTAGTACGTTAATTACATTTGTGGTTCATGACTTAAGACTTACCAAGTTCTGCTAAATTACCAAATGCAACAAGACACATTTCAGTAAGAGCTGCATTTTGGCAGTGGATGCCCAGTAATTTCACTAAGGTAGGAATAACACCCATATTGATAAGCTGAGCTTGAAGGGAATCTGTAAAAAGATAAAAATAAATAAATAAATAAAGTGTTCACATGTCAAATGGACATTAGTAAGAAGAAAACACCTCTAATTCTCCCCCTATTATAAATTCAATGCTATCTGAATTACAGTAAAGGAAAATGAAGCCCATTCATATGATAGTCTTGAACATTTTAAACACACTAGAGTTCAGAAGAGTTGAGTTTTGAATCTTTTCAATGACCAAAGGAAAATTAGAAATGAAAATATGAAAAGAAAGAATATGTCAAATCACTAGTCTTTTTTTTAAAAACATGGTCTTATACCTTTAAAAATCAGACTTTTAAGGAGTCAAATAATTAAACATTACTGTAGGTTTTTGGAGTAAAAAGTTAGACAAAGTAACATTTGCATTACAGGAAATCACAGAATATATGAAAAGTGTAAGGCAAGTAGCAAGTTAATAAAGACCAAGAAAGAAGACAAAAATCTTAGAGTCCTTTAAAACAGTTATTTCATTATAAAAACTGAAAGTATATAATAAATACACAAAAATGATGGGTTCTGAGTATTTTCCAGCAGAGCGTTCTTTGATGACTGCTAGAAGGAATGTGGTTTTAACAAGGAAATAATGGGTTACCTACAATATTTTTCTCTTAAAAGTTTTATTTAATTATAGTGGAAGATCATCTCAGTAAGAGAGGAAAATTTGGCTTGAGAGATGAACAGAATGAGGCCAACGTGCCCTGTCATTATGGCCTTCATTTTCTAAGTGACTAATTGATTTTCAAATATCAAACATGCCTTGGATTCCCACAAGGGTTCTTCATGGGCAATGATAATGGAATACCTGTAGCAAAGTTGAAAGTAAATGAACCAAAATGAAAATCAAAAGTACTGCTTCTTAGAATAACCTAAGAAGAAAGACACACAAACATTCACATGTTTATGTGAAACACTATTACTATCAATAACTGGTTTGTCCAAAGACATAAGAATGTTTTCAAATTCTTTTTTCTCTTTAAAATCATATGCCATTTTTAAGCTAATAATTTTCCCCAAATTCTTTGAAGTTACTTATTTGGGATCTATAGGTAAAACTGTTTCTTACAAAACACATGTTCCATATAGCTCAAATCCCTTGACAGGGTTGGCCTGCTAATGTCTTTTTTACTCTTCATCACTCTTTACCTGTAGATAAGGAAGTAGATGGGTAGTTATCAGAAAACACAAAGGCAGGCTTGAGCTGTCTCACATACCAGCTGATTACTTGCCTGGTGGTCTTTACTGTTAATTCTTTCTGCTTTTAGAGTGAGGTATTAGGAGAAAGTCAGTGGAGGCTTATTGTCCCTGAAACTGATGACTGGGTAATTACAAACAATTAACTGGTTTGGTTGTGGGCGCCCATCTATAACTAGAAAGGGCTCTATTAGAAAATGAGAATAGAAAATAAAGCGGAGAAAAAGGGAAGGTAGAGTTTAAATAGTCTAAAACAATTTCAAATTTTGCAATGGAATTATGAAGTCTATTATTCTAAAAGGAGATAAAAATAAAAGAATATAATATATTCAACTAAATGCTGTTTCTGTACTTTTGGTGTTAAATTTTTTTTCCGAATACACAATTAAACTATTAATGATTTACAACACCTATTATCTTAGGCAAAATACTTATAGGGTATATAGTGTTATATGTTATATTGGCAGAATACTTGAATTATGGTTACAGTATTTATAATGATCATGCACCAAGGAGCTTTCCAAGTTAGAAATTATTTTGACTACTTACCAGTAGATAGAGATCTTTACTAGTGGATCACCTCTGCAGATTCTTGTTCCTTAGCAGTATATTTTTTTATTTATTCACTTTGACTACTTTGTCAAATACTGCAGAGCTGTTGAATCATCAAATTTCAGGTACGTAAGCGTGAGCACTAGCGCATGCATTGAATGAGAGTCAAACTCCACTATATGTCTGCATATATGTAAGCATCACACACCCCCTCAGTTCTGTTGGCACAAATTATAAAATTCCAACAGTAGGGACATCAGAGGAGTAACGAATTTTATGAAGGAGATACCTCAACGGAAGACTATCACTTAGAAGATAATGCTCTTCACGTTCTCTGGCTTGGCATATCTACTGCTTTCTTGGACTGCTTTTATAAATTTTGGTTCCAGGGAGAAGTGGAGCAAAAAAATTAAGAAATGGCACAGAGTGTATCATACTTAGTGAATATTACACTCACTGAAAAGTAATATTTGAAATTGTGGCAGATCAGGAGAAAAAGTAGCAGCCAAATGGCACACAGTGTGAATCGCCGTAATTCATGAAAATCATGTTGCTTTGTGAAAATGTGTGTTATGACTGTCCAGGAGCCAAATTAATTATATACTCACATACAACACACACACCACACACAAAAGAAAAATATCATCCAATTGGACAGACTCGTTTGGACCACTTGGGTGCTTTCTTTTACACCCAATTCCACCATGCTAACTAGAACAAGAATCAGACTCAAATAACCCTGACATTTGTTCACACTGACTGCAGGCAAGTCATTCTCCTTGTATGATGAAAGCCAAGAGGAAAAAAACAAAAACAAAAACAAACCTTTACTCAAAATTTCATTTTATGGACAAAGAGGCATACTAGAATATGGTTCTCAAAGTGGTGTCCCCAAAACCCTTTCAGAGGATCATAAAGTTAAAACTATTTTCATAAAGACACCAAGATTTTATTTGCCTTTTTCACTGTGTTGATGTTTGCACTGATGATACAAAAACAATGGTAAGTAAAACTGCTGGTACATGAATCCAGCCGGTGTCACCAAATTGTATTAGTAGCCATTCTATTCTTCACCATCATATAATCACGGTAAAATAGAATGCCATTCTTTGCAATTTTTTATTTGTTTTTGGAAATATTTTTCATAAAGATGTCATTCATATTAACATATAATGGGTTTATTTTTATTTTAAAATATAATACTAAATAACCTTGAAATTTTTCTCCATTTTAATTTCTATTTCAGTAAATACTGATAGATAAAACCTATATACATAAAAAAAGTTCTTTGAGGCCTTCAATAACTTTTAGGCATTGTAAAAGGGTCCTGAGACAAAAAGTTTCAGAACCACTGCAAAGGATTACCTAATTCTTCTAAAAGATGGAGGGAAGGAGAAAACATGGAAAACATGAAGTTCAATGATGTGCTTAGCAGAAGTGATAACAGGAAAAAAAGAAACAAAAATTAAGAACATGGTAAGAATCAGATTTTGGTTCTCAAATATTTTGAGAGAAATTACATTAATAAAGCACTTGAACATCTCATCTTGCTTATCTGCATAGGAACTCAAGCCTAGAAGAATATTCCAGATTGAGTCTGTTAACCTATTTCAGTTACAATTTGGTATGTTACCATTCAGTGGCTGGTGGTGGTGGTGGTGGTGGTTTTGGATTTAGTAGGGTTCCTGTTTGTGTAGAATAAATTGATTCTTATCAATGGAAACAAATGATTTGTTTGATCATCTTTTTAAAAATTAACTGCCCAAAGAAAGCTTGTGAATGTCATTCAAAGGAAAACAGCTGACACTCACGGTGTCAAGAATATTAGGAGCGTGACTTTTAAATGAAAGACTAGCGGGAAGATATTTTTGGAACTAGAAATAGTTCTTGTCCTCCAGACACAGTAGAGAGGGTAAGTAAAACAACTGCAAGACTAAGGCTTCTGCGTCCCTCAGTAAATACCAGCAACTCCAGGGGAATGTTACCAGAGCTCAACAAACACAGCAATTCACAAAAGTGCAACCCAGGCCCATACGTAGCAAACACTTATGTGTGAAAGACAGTCTGTAGACAGCACAATGTCATAAATGTCTGCAGATTCTCTTTTTTAACTGATCCTGACACACATCACAGACAAATACCAAAATACAGATTTACAAAATTACATAATATTAAAATGACACAGGCCCTACATGATCTGTGGGGAGGAAGAGGAAGAAAGGCACTGAGGGGGTGCAATACAGATGCATATACAAAGAGATATAAGGCAATCAACGCATGCGCTGGTGTGAACACTTACCTACCTACATTTGAATTTCAACGGTTCCAAGTTCTTCAGGTCACACTCATGGAAACTCCAAAGAATGGAGATCTGGAGAGAAGATCTCAAGTTGAGGAACCTTTTTCCCCCTGAGTTTTAAGTTTAATGTTTAAAACATTGGTATAGACTAGATTATAGGTCCAGAAAAGTATGCTGAGAATTCCAGTAACTCAACTGATGTTGATCAATTACTAAAAATATGTTTCTTAAGGTTGTAACACGTTTACCTTATACCTATAACCATTATAGGCAATGTTATAAGATTATTAAGCTTATTGATAAATAGAACTTAAAGATGAAACTGTCAAAAGAAGACACAATGCAAAATATAGTCTCTACATTAGTATGTATATATGATATGCATATTATTCCTAGTATAATGATACAATATTGCTATTTACAGGCTTGCATTAAAAATCCTATCTACAGCCAAATGAGTTGTACACAGTTGAAACAGTGTAAACAAGCAAATAAAAGTCTTGATGAAAAGTTCTAATTACAAATTGGCCAAAAACCACTTGAGCGTAATAAAGACTGAAGAAAACTACCTTTGACTTAATGTCAAATCTGCATTTCAAAAAAAAGAATATGAAAACTAGTAATTAGAAATGATGTAACAGTACAGTAGAGCTTCAAGTTTAAATTAAGCAAGGTTTAGCTCTAACACTGGAAAGGAAACTTCTTAAATATAGCTACCAAAAGGATGAATATTGTTAAAAACTATCTACCCAAATGCACAGGTCCAAGTAAGGACTTCCTTGTCAGTTCCTTATTACTTAGTATCTTTTGCTGACTGATCAGGAAAATGGAGAACTTTTACTCTAAACCTAGTGTTAAGGATATAATATTTACATGTGTTTAAAGTTAAATTCAATTATTTTTAAAGCCTTCTTTACACAACATATGCATATTATGTCTCACACCCAGAGTATCCCTTCAATTTAAGCCTCAAGTTATACAGTTCAATAACAATAGAAATTTTTTTTTCAAAAGAACCATGATTCATTAATATTGAGAATATTGGAGGTTTAAAACAATACGTCTATACATTTCTTGCTTTCTAGAAGTTAACAAAAAAAAATTTGAAAGTTCTTTCTGTGTTCTGAAAATAAAATTGTCTCTACATAGCAAAATTTCCCTTTTATAAAAGTTCTCAAGATGAATGACAAAATTACATGTGTGAAAGTAATGTAAAACAGCAGCAGCAACAAAAAAACCCAAAGCGAAAATCACGAGAGATATAGAGAACATATTTTATTATTCTGTAGAGGCCTACCCATTTACTCATTTACTAGGTTCTCAATTCAGTGACAACCTAGAATGATTATTACTTAATCTAGTAGGTAATATTTTTCCCTATATTCACTCCAGGTTAAATTATTTGCCACAGATCAACTCTTATTATAATAAAAAATGCTACACTAGCACTCTGGGAGGCCGAGGCGGGCGGATTGTTTAAGTTCAGGAGTTCGAAACTAGCCTGAGCAAGAGTGAGACCCCGTCTCTACTAAAAATAGAAAGAAATTAATCAGACAACTAAAAATATATAGAAAAAAAAATTAGCCGAGCATAGTGGCGCATGCCTGTAGTCCCAGCTACTTGGGAGGCTGAGGCAGGAGGATCGCTTGAGCTCAGGAGTTTGAGGTTGCTGTGAGCTAGGATGATGCCACGGCACTCTAGCCCAGGCAACACAGTGAGACTCTGTCTCAAAAAAAAAAAAAAATGCTATGAAGGAAATTTCTATATACGTGTCTACTCTGATTAAAGAAAACTCTATGTTTTCATCTCAGAAAGAAACTGGTCATTTAAAAAGTGGTTTTTTTTTTTTTTAAAAAAAGACCACTACTAGCTGTTGCTTAAGCAGCTTTTATTAGGAGAAACCAATCTAGTCACTTATTATATGGCACTGCTGAGATAAAGGCCACATCTGCAGTAAATACAAATTTAAGCCTGAATTTTTATATAGCAAATTAAGCTAAATGCCAGGTTAATTTATATCCCAATGTATATACCTTATAAACATGTTTAAAAACATAAAAATTCCTTGTTTTACAAAAGGATACATTGGCTTTTTTAAAAAACAAACTTAACTATAACAGTTATCCTGGAGCATTATTATGATTGTTTTTACACTTTAAATTACACAGAAGTTATTTGCAATGTACAAATTGTGTTAAGATACAGTTACATATCCAAAAGATTTTTGATTTCTAGCTCAAACTCCCACTTTTCAAATCGTATTTCACTTAAATTTTTTTTTTAGTAAATGAAACAATATAGAGTAGTAGTTAAGTGTTAATTGGATTTTACTTACAGTTAGGAAACAGAAATACTAATTTTTATAAAAGTTAACTTACACATAATTTTTTATTTTCAATTTCCCTCTGGGTTTTTTAAGTGGCTGAATTACAGATGAAAATAGAGATATTTGCTCAAGATCTATTATTCACCTCTGGCTTTAGCCTCAGCTCTTAGAAGGCCGAACAGCTCAATGCTTACTTCAGTGTCATTTCTAGAACTTCAAAATTTGTGCATAATCAATGATCACGTGCTTGATACCATATTTCAGCTGACAATGCTGAGAAAGTATTACTCCTGTAATATAATGCCAAATTTTAAGTATTAAGGATACTAAAATCACTGACAAAAAACCTGTGATAATCATTTCATTTTTCAGAGATTGAAAATTTCAGATTCTTGCATTCAGAAGTTCATTCCATAATAGCCAAAGCTGAATATTAATGCCGATATTTGGGCATGGTGGAATTAGACCAAAATGTTCATTTTCTATACCTCTGCTAAAAGCCATGCTCTCAGTCTGTCCATTAAGTAACAGCATTATTATAGTAGCAATCTAGGAAGATTATGAATAAAAGTCAACCTGGTCTACTTGGTCAAATTTAATATGCAGAATTAGCAAGAGGCACCAAAATAACGACCTGCTCCGTCCTTCATTGAAATCATTTGTTTAAAGTGGCATTTGTAGCAGAGCTTCGTGAATGCAACC
This sequence comes from Avahi laniger, assembly GCA_963575035.1. Taxonomy (NCBI): domain Eukaryota; kingdom Metazoa; phylum Chordata; class Mammalia; order Primates; family Indriidae; genus Avahi; species Avahi laniger. The sequence goes on along the minus strand of CAUYSK010063736.1, from coordinate 29,831 downwards.
TGCTTTGGCAAACTGATTAGAGAGCTCTGTGGGACAAACAGTAAAGATTCACAATTTTTTTGTTTATAGAGTACAACAGTAAATAATGATGTAAAGAACAATAGCAAAAAATAAAATAGTCTAACTTCTCAGCTGCATAGTAAAAGTCTTTAACAAGCACCATTTAACTCACTGGAGTAATCTGACAAATTGGGCTTCAAAAGATGTGAAATTGAAAGTACATCTCCTATGTTTTTATAAACAGAGAAAAAAATGAACAGAAAAATACATTTAAAATAGAATACTGGAAAATTAGCACCATTAAGAAAAAAAGACAATGAATTGCAAAGACATAATTTTATATCTTGAATTTTTTTTTTCCTTAGAGTTAGGGAAAAAGACTTTAGTATTTAAGAAATATATGAATTATTAATTAGTTTGTACTCATAGTAAGTAAACTTTGAAAATAGTTCCTTACTCATATAAAGCAAATCATTTTTCTAAATATCCAACATCTAGGAAATGTTCTGTCTCATCTGTAATAAAGTACTGTAATACCAAATAAACAGGTAGCTCAAGCCAAAATGCTTTTTAGTTTTTAATCATGAACTGTGAAATTGCTGCTATTGATTGAAATGAAAGCAGCAGCTAAAATTAATAACAAATTAAATCATCTTTAGAGGAGAGAAAATATGGGCCTTTTTTAAACAAGTGAATTTAAATACTGAGCTTAATACTTAAATTCTGTTGTTATGCTTCAGAAATATACCCCAGGAATTACATTTCCTGAATCACATGGATGGCCTCCCTTCAACCGTAGTTTAGTTATTACCAGCCCACGCAGCAAATAAATGTTAAGAATTATCATGAAGGTATTCCAGAGAGATTTCAGGATCCAAAAAAAAAAAAAAAAAATTAGTCTTTCAATAACAGGGAGTTAGTAAGATATAGAGAAAATTCAGCTATTTGTAGAAACCACATATATATATGTCATATATATGTGTAAATAAAACACAGGTCTGATGAAGAAGCCATAGACTACGTACGTTACGTTAATAATTTTAGAAGGAACCTATTTTTTCTTTCCTGATGGCACATTTCTGGCCTCTGTTTCTCTCTTACGGAATGGCTTATATAAAATCAGTAACGTAGTCTTTCTTTCAATGCTTATCATCATTTATAACTTTCTTTAGAGTTATAACAGTCTTTCTAGTTTGTGTCTCTAACACAACTGTATTAAGAGAAAAATTAAACTCTCGATTACAGATTTTTCCATGAGATATTTATTGACTAATCATGGCTACTTATAACAATGGTGATCACCAAAATATTCCTCAACAAGGTGTTACTATGGTCTCTGGTGATTTGCTGTAGGTCACTGGTTTGCTTCTATTCAAACCTGCAATCAACTTCCAAGTACATGTGTAGATTCGTCAAGTTTGTGTATCACCTATAGGACATTTTTAACCACACGTCTGGTCACATTACTGCCAGCATGGTCCAATGCCCCTTTCTGCTGCCGCCATGTTCTGTATATGGGTAGGGAATGTCAGCTAACACGGCGAGAAAGAGTTCATAATGCTTTTAACTTAATGAAAATGATACATTTCGATAAAATTATTTCTCTTCCAAGTATTGATTTTGTTAATGAAAATTTTAGACAATACTAAGCATCCAGAAAAGTCAATCAATAAATATTTTCCAAATTCCTACTATGTGTTAAAATGGTGTTATATTTGAAAACAGGTGGATAACCCAACAAAATTTTCAGTCGCCACTGCAATGTTTTGGCATCAGGTAACCAAAGCCAGGGAAAAGGTATTTAAAAGCCAATGGGATAAAAATAACTATAATTAAAGGTTTGAACTCTTCGGGTTATAGAATAACTAAAACTTTGAAGTGGTAACTAAATGAAGAAAAAAACATAGGAAGTTCAACATATTCCCTCAAACTGAATGTCAAATCATCAACATACTTTTCAGTAGCCACAACTGTCAAATATTCAGGCTACCTCTGGAAGGCCACAGAACTGAAAAGTGCTTTTCCGTCACATCAAAAATAGGTATAATTTTCCAAAAAGGATGAATTTGAAAAGACTGTTACAAAAAACCTTTTATTTAAATATGATTTTATTTATATAATACTGTTGATACAGCTTCTCTGCTAAGCAGTTATAACTTTTATTACTCAGGTATTCCAAACTTACCCGAGTATAAAAAGTTTTAATTGCTTCACCAATGGGGAAACAAAAGAATATATTCAGCTCATAGCTTTAAAAGTATAGTGTCATGAGCTGATTCAAACCTTTTGAAACTGATACTGAGTTATATACAGCTTTATTAAATGGTACAAAATGTCTTTACTAAGTATTTTCATAATATATATATGTCTTGCGTGTGTTTAGGAAACTTGTTTTATTTCCTATTTAATGGATTTAAAAACTGGATATGCTCAGAATTTCACTGTATGGACAGGAAGTATCTGAATCAACATATCCTAAGTTTCAACCTGATGTCAGTCTACTCTTAGGACTAATAAACAATTTCAAAATGTTCTCTTCCAGAGAAACTATGCTGGTGGGTCTTTGTGACCATTTTCGGTATTTATCTGCATACTTTAAAAATACTTTAAAAATTTTATCTATGAAGGTAAAGAACAGTCCCTAACTATGGATAATGCTTAAGTTATTAGGTCCGAGGACAGACTTGATTTTTCTCCTGCAGTATAAAAGAGGTATTTATTACTCAAATATTCTACTAAAAATTTAGCAGAGGGGTGTATACTGAAATTCAATAGTAAATACACATAAAAAGAAACGTCATGCACCAGTGCTAATAAAAAATGCCTCCTAGGCCAAGGCAGGAGAATGGAGACCAGCCTAGGCAACGGAGCAAGGCTGCCATTCTCTACTCTGCAAAAAGGACCTCTTGAATTTCAAAAGCTATTGTTTTTGTCTCAGTGACTCATCTACGTGGACAGGATCAATCCCAATTACCTGAAGTCAGTAAAGAAGAACTAATATTTAAGTCTTTCAATACAAATTTTAAAGAAAAGAGTGAGGAACTGACACAACAAAAGCACTTAATAATTATGCCAAACGAACAAAATTTAAGTTAATGCAAATTAAGAAGAAAAAGAATCACTTCGCGAACTATGGTGCTCATGACAGACAAAACTGAAAAAGGAAACGGAGGAAAGAGGAGGAGAGTTACAACTTGGCATTTGTTCTCCTTAAGAACACTGAAGATTATGTCTCTGTTATCCAGTTTTGAAAACTACATTCAAATTGCAGCTTTTGAAATAATGCAACAAAAAGACTACTTGTCCAATAATACTCCGAGAAAAGTTAACACAGCTTTCCAAGGTATCTACGTTATTTCGTGGTAATACTTGGATGCTAGAAAAAAGCTTACTCTTAAAGAAATACGTTATGCATTCAGACTGTGCACTCTGCGTGTGGTTAATCATTACGTTCTCAGCACACTTCTCTACACGCTGATATCCTACTACAGGGACTCAATCACTGTCTGCTTTGGATTAGAATTAGTGATGCTTTTGAAGACCATTTGGCCATTTGATTTACTTTTATACAGGTTTTTAAACAGCTTCCTCAAAGAACTAACAATTTAGATGTGTAACAAGATTAACTCTATTATATTCAAAGCTGCTATAATAACTTGATGATGAATTTCTTTATCTTTCTAAAACATTCTTCCACTTAGCACTTTTCCTACTTTCTCAAATGTCCAAGCCCAACTGCAGTTAAAGGAAAAGGAAGCAACATGAAAAACTGACCAATGATTTCTTAATGCAATTCAGGTACCTGCATATTATGGTCAAATTTCAATTATTTAGGAACTAGGTGTTCATTTTGTGGATTACCCAGACTCTATCCTGTTTCTCCTGTTCATAATAAGACCATTTTCTCTTCAAAAACGATTCAACCAGAGAGGGGAAAAATAGAATTAACTGATCCTGTAAGGACTATTACTTGTTATTAGCTCAAGTTTGACAGGTAAGGCATTTGATCAATAAAAACTACCTTTTATTGTTATGGATAATTTTAATTCAGAGGTTTAAAACTGGTGGCCCTTGGACAGAACGAAACCTGAAGACACTTTCTGTTTAGCTTCTACAGGGTTAAAAAAGCAAATGTAATCCAACACTTAAAAAATCAGATGTAACATAAAAAGCTAGATTTTCACCTTCCTTCTTCCCCCAAATAACAAGATCTGGCAGTATTTGGTCAAACTGCCATATAGAAACTACTGGCTAGAGAAGAGTAGCGGCTCCCCCCTTTCAATGGGACAGGGCTCTTCGATTTGCCACAGTCCCCGTCATCTGCTGTTGTCGCTAGCACCGAGGGCCAAATGTGCCATTTGTCAGTAGCCACTTGTTGTCAAGGTGTATCTTTTTTTTCTTTTTGAATTATTGAGAATATTTCTTTGGACCCACAATTACCAAAAGTAAAGACAATGAATATTATGTCAAAAGGACCATGTATTTCCAGAGCACATGAAAGTAAAGAATAACATTACATGTTCAGTATGCAAATGTCTTTGTTGAAAGACTGTAACTTAAAATGCCATTATGAAACAAACCATGGAAAGATTTTGTGTTTCATACCAGGAACATACCAGAATTTTCAGACTGTTTGATCCACACAATGATTCATATAAGATGATAAAGAAATGGATAATATTCTGTGACACAAAAGTACCGTGAAGCCTTAATATCACTGATTTATGTTCATTTAATTAACAACCACATAGGCTATCTGAAAATTACTGTCTTGTCAATCGTTGCTGGGTTCTAAAAATGTTTTACAGAGAAAAGAAACTGCTGTTTACAAGAATTTATTAAATTTCTAGAATGAGATATCTGCAATTGTTCTGAACTTTACATTTCTAAAGCCAGATTTTATTAAAGGCTTAAAAAAATGCTTCCAAGTAAGCCTAGTATCTAGATAAAATAATTTTACTGATATAAACAGTGTTCATGTTTCCAAACTATGCCTGGTATTAATATAATGAACATGAAAAATATTGTTTATTTTTAAAATATTCATAGTAAGAATGCTGAAAGCATACCATAGAGTTTTTCTTTTGTTGTTGTTGTTTTGGTACTGATTAACCTGGGCAACCCTTCAGAAACTAGTCCCATTTAGTAAACTGACCATTTTGTATTTCTGAAACAGTAATTTAATGTTGGCTACGTATTAATTTTATATTCTACTCATGAATTCTTTGTCCATCAGTTTTCAAATACTTGTGTTTTGCACTACAGTAAATATGATTTTTAATTTTTCCCCCAGAGATAAAGCAAGTTTTCAGTGTTGTTTACCATTCTCATTGCTATAGTTCATCAGCATGCCACAAAAGACAGTCAAGAGCTTCTCATTGGCGGGATCTGTTATACTGCACAGTGACCTTAAATGGTCAATTACAATCTGTGCACCACCTGCTTGGTCAACTGCACTTCTGCCCTCATCTGTAAAACAAAGAGTTAAATTAAAAATAAAAGAAAAAAGAAATGTACCTTACAATTTCAAATATAAAACATAACAGTGTTATTCCTTATTTAGTAAGTAGAAAATAAACCTAAGTAGGGCATTAAATATGTCTTTTCGGAAAAACAAAACAAATAAACATGGAAATGGGAGTGAGATGGGGAAAAGAGACAATCACTTTTTAGCGAAAAAAGGTTATTCTCCCTGGCATCATAAAGGAGCTTAAGGAACTTCTCTGTGTCCTAGGAGCTTATGATGTGAAATATTTCACCCCGTCTTTCGCAAATGAGAATTCTGTGTAAGAGGAAGACATAGAAACCAGGTGATATTCTATTGGTATAAGATTTTGTTCCTCAGGTTAAAAATCACTAACTTTATCTTTCTATCAGTGGTTTTCAAAGTCAGCTATCGTCAAAGAAACCATATAGGACACAGTATAATTCTAGATGACAGTAAGTAATTCCTAAATATTAGCACTAGGATCTTTTTAATGGCATTTTCTATAGTTTCTATAGAAGCATGTTCCCTTTTTTCATTCTTAATTTGTGTGTCATTTTTCCTTATTCCCTCTGTTCCCTCTGTAGTGCACCCGATATATGTCGATACCGCAACCAATGGTCAAATGTACCTTCCATTATGTGCACATCTACATTGCATAGAGCTGATGTCATTTAACTATCAGAACATATGAATAGCTTTAGAATACTTTCTAACCCTTGAAGATAGGACTGGAAAGAGATGAAAGGAAGAATATCTGTCTTTCTAAATCTGACTTCCTTATATAAAATATAGCTTCTAGAACAGGGCTTTCCGGTAGGCAAATGTAAAAACCACAAATGTGAGCCCCATGTGTAACTTAAATTTATCAGTAGCCACATTAAAAAAGTAAAAAGAAACAAGTGAAAAATTAATTTTAGAAATATTTTTATTTAATCCAATATATCTAAAATATTCCAACATGCAAGCAATATACAAATTGTTAATGAAATATTTTACATTCTCTTCTTCATAATGAATCTTCAAAGTCCAAGTGAGTGTGTTTTACCCTTACGGTTACATCTCAATTCAGACTAGTCACATTTCAGTTGCTCAGTGGCCAAATTGAGTTCGTGGTTGCCACCTTGGACAGTTCAGCCACAGAAGTGTTACTATAACACAAGATCAGTAAAAGACACGGCTCACAAAGGAATTATAGCTATGACGTTAGTAAATGAAAGATTTGCATTTTCCTAATAAAAGGACTGAAACTAAGGTCATATTTTTATAATTACTGCTGAATCATATTAGACAACGCAATCTAAAATGTATCATTTCTTATGGTATGCACACACACACACACATACACACACACACACAACGTATACAGCAGGGCCTCAGAAATACTAGCTTCATAATGTTGAAAAAAATTTTAAGGAAATCCATACTAAAATGAAACAAAATACTTTTCTCCACTTAGTTTCACACTATGTCCACTTAGTTTTATTGTACTGTTATATAGATGCATAATAGTACCCTATGCTTATCAGCAAATAAGATCTCAGAAAATTCTTACACTACCAGGGTAACTAGTCAGATGAACTAGCCAAGAACATTGGTTGAATCCCATTCAGAAAACTAATTCCAAATTTGTATTTTCTAATAACATAAATGTAAATTATCTAAATTATTTAGCAATTTGTATGTAGATGATGTCTCAGAAAACTGAACATTAGGATTACAAATCTAAATGTTCAGACTTTCAATAATATAAATTGAAGGTTTATCCCATCGCTAAATAGCAAAGCTCAAATAGTATTTGATTCTAACTGCTGAATAAATATGGGCTTTCAAAATATAAATCATGCACGTTTAGGACTTAAAAGAAGCTAAACTAAGCCTCAATTTCATGTACGAGGAAACTAAGGCTTAGAAACTATTAATATGTGGGGCTGCTTGCAGTGAATTTTTAAAGCAAAGCTGGCTTCCTATCAACACTAAGCTATTCAATAACTCAACAAATTTAAGTACAAATTTGTTCAACAAATTTAATGCGATAAAAATGTAACTACAACTAGAAGCAAATTACCTATTTGTGTTTCAGAGCCACTATGGTTTTCTTCCCTTTTCTTCCTTCTCCCATCCCTTCCTCCCAGCCCCGTTTGCAATGCCTGTAACACAGCTTTTAACTCATGTGTTATTGAAAGTAGGCTGAAGACATAAACTCGATCTCTAAACTAGAAATTGCATTATTACCAAATTTAAGAAAAGCAAAGCACATAATACAATACGCTGAGTTCCACAAATATTAACCACCACTATAGGCGTGTTTACGCACTTTGTTTCTTTATGGGCAAGTCAGCCAGGGAAACAAGGTAAAAGATTTTTACTAAAATATTTAACAGAATATAAGGATTCAAAGGAATGAATGGCATGTTATTAAAATTATTATTGTTCACCTAAAAATAATTTCCAAAAGATTCCTTATTCTAAACTTTTATATCCCTGAATGTAAGCTCGCCAACTCTTCTCATACAAGTGACATCTAACTTGTGATGCATTCTGAGCTGTCAGCTCTAAAAAGACAGTTTTTCAAAATACTTTTTTTTGCAATTTAAAAATCTGTAATTTTTACTCTCCCTTCCACTTCCATGGCTTAAACATCACCTTTTTCTTATTTCTTCTCAGCATTTCTCCTATCAAATACAAATAGCGAATTATGCCTACACCCGTATCTGATATTAGTTTTGCTCCCACTCTCTAATTATTTGCATAATAACAGGATCTCGGTTTCTTATGCATCCATCTGCTTAAATGTCTTCTTTCCCACCAGAAGTTATAATCCTTCGTGACATAAGGAGTGGTTGCTCTGGTGATGATGATGATGATGATGATGATGGTGATGATGATGGTGATGATGATGATGATGCGGCACCGCGGAAAATTATGAGTACGTGAGAGAAATAAACGGCAAGAGCTGATCATACTAGTAAGAAGCTTTCATCTAATTTGGTCAAAAATTAATATTGAGAAACACGAGAAAAGTAGATACGTGGAGATGCTGTTGAATAAATTATCTTTTGTTAAAGAAGATTTAGCGAATAAAAAGAGTTCATCTTTAACATTCTAAAGTATCAGGAGTTTGTGCACCGCCTCATTGTCTCTGCTATAAAAAGCATCCTGCCCACAGTGCTCTGCCAGTGTTAACTGCTGATGCTGGCCGTGTGCAGGCTGCGTACGTGCGCTACGGTGAGCGCTGTTTCCACGTTAAAGATGGTATACAGCATACAGGTACAAATGCTTTTTGAAGTTACTGACAGCCAAAGTGAAAGCTAAGACACTGAGAAGGCAGATGCAAAATAACTTTTATTGTGAATGTACTTTAAGGATAACAACACTGATTAGTGAATTAAGATAAATTATAAATCGTACTTTTTTTCTCTTATATTTCAACTCAGACTTTCCTTAAAGAAATTATGATGTGTAAATATCAGCATTTTGAACTGGAACTTGGGAAATCTGAATTGTAATTCAGTTCCCTCATTACACAGTTTTTAAAAGCGTATACTGTCTATGCCTGCGGTCCCCACCCCGAGGGCCGCAGACCGGTACTGGTCTGTGGCCTGTTAGGAACTGGGCCACACAGCAGGAGGTGAGCAGCGGACAAGTGAGCGAAGCTTCGTGTGTATTTACCGCCGCTCCCCATTGCTCACATCACCACCTGAGCTCCGCCTCCTGTCAGATCAGCGGTGGCATTAGATTCTCATAGGGGCACGAACCCTACTGGAAACTGTGCATACGAGGGATCTAGGTTGCGCGCTCCTTATGAGAATCTCATGCCTGATAATCTGGGGTGGAGCTGAGGCGGTGATGCTAGCACTGGGGAGCAGCTGCAAACACAGATTATCATCAGCAAAGACCATAGTAAATCAACTGCTTGCAGACTCGCATCAAAACCCTATCAGTGAGTGGCAAGTGACAATTAGGCTGCATCTGGTGGCAGGCTTTAAGTCAGAATCTGACACTTAAAGACTCTGGCCTGCACCTCTTTCCCACACTGCATACTTGTCTCATTCACAGTTTTTGTAAACCCACAAGCTAACCCTAGCAAAAATTTATAAAATACAAACATTGCTGGAGAGCTTCTTTGAAGAAGGGGAAAGACCCAATGGTGAGACAGCAGAAGACTCTATAACTGCCAACAAAATGAAAGCTGCATTTAAAAGAAAATACCCAGAGTCCTACTTAAATTCTGGGTTCATTGCAACAGGTGATTCACATTCTCCAAGCCTGCTTTGTATAATATGTGGCAACCGGCTATCTAATGAAGCCGTGAAACCTTCAAAACTGCTTTGCCGCATGGAGACCAAACATCCTGCGTTAAAAGACAAGACTTTGGAGTTTTTCAAAAGGAAAAAAAAGTGAACGTGACGAATGGAAGCAATTACTGAAGGCCACCGCTTCATCAGATGTGTCTGCACTGAGAGCAGCATGCTTAGTGGCTAAATGCATCGCTAAAGCTAAGAAGCCCTTTACTATTGGTGAAGAGCTGATCCTTCCTGCTGCTAAGGGCATTTGCCGTGAACGTTTAGGAGAGGCTGCAGGTCAAAAGGTGGCACGTGTTCCTCTTTTGGCTAGCACCGTAACTAGACAAACTGATGAAACAGCAGAGGATACTGAGGCACGATTGTTAGAGAGGATGAATGAGTCATTGTGGTTCGCAATCCAGGTCGACCAGTCTACCGACGTTGGCAGCAATGCTAGTTTTTGTGCGATATATTTTTCAGGATGTGCATGAGGATATGTCATGTGCACTTTCATTGCCAACCAACACCACAGCTGCAGAACCATTCGAGTCTTTGAATGATTCCATACCAGGAAAACTGAATTTTGTGTCCGTATATGCACGGACGGAGCATCTGCCATGACCGGACAGCTTCCTGGTTCACTACTCGGGGCAAGGAGGTCATTTCTGGATGTGAGTCTACACACTATGTTATCCTTAGAAAAATGCTGGCTAGCGAAAAAACATCACCTGAACTAAACGTTTTGCAGGCTGTGATTAAAATTATCAACTGCATAAAGTACATGCCCTTAACTCACGTCTGTTCACACAGCTCTGTGAGGAGATGGACACACAGCATCACGTCTTCTCTCATACATAGAAGTGAGATGGCTTCTAAAGGTAGATCACTGGCCAGAGTTGTGAATTATGAGAGCTCTCCAGAGATTTCTTTTAGAAAAACAGTCACCACTGGCAGCACATTTCAGTGACACAGAATGGGTCGCAAAACTTGCTTACTTGTGTTCCATATTCAACCTGCTCAACAAATTCAATCTATCATTTCAGAGGAGAACCACAACTGTTCAAGTCCATGGGGTGGGGGAAGATGGTTTCGGAATGATTCAAGTGCATTACGTTTATTGAGTACTTTATTGCTATTATTATTACATTGTGAAATATAGTGAAATAATTATATAACTCGCCATAATGCAGAATCAGTGGGAGCCCTGAGCTTGTTTTCCTGCAACTAGACGGTCCCGTCTAGGGTGATGTGGGACAGTGACAACTGAAGCGTGTTGCTTACGTCCAGTCTACTCCATAATCTCGTTTTGGTGGCTGTCACTGCAGAAAACTCTGCTGCGCAAAGATAGGATGTTGGAAATGGAAGCAGGCTTTTCAGTGCTTTTGTGGCAATCTCAGGATATTCCGCTTTGACTTTAATTCAGAGTGCATGGAGATTTGAAGTTGTCTCAGACATAACTTTTAAGGCCACCGTCATTTGCGATCTCAAGCAGTTGACCCCCTTCTATCACGGACAAAGTCGATTCACCTGGCTTATTCACAACTGGGTCACAGATCCACTCCTTCCCAGTTCGAGGTCCTTTGTGGTTGGGAAGTGATGCTCAAACTCTTTTGAAAGCTGAAGTAGGTGATCATGCACCACCTGGGAGAAAGAAGGCCCTGGCTCAGTCTCTTTCAAAATCTCTGCTAATGTCTGAAACCTGCCAAAAATCCCAATGTTCACTCATTCAGCGAGTCATGGACCTAAATGGCCCTCACTCAGGTTTCTGCTGCAAGATTTACAGAGATAAAGAAGCTGAAATTCAGCTTAAAAAGAAAAATCACTAAAAAGGAAAAAAGTCAAAATGGAATATATAATCACTAGTTATCAGTGGTGTCCAAACTGCCAAATAACTGGCTGGAAGTACAATCTTGTATTTATTGTTTCAGATCTTGCCATGTGTTGTGAAAAAGCATTTTGAAGATATGTAGATACTGTATGTATAAAGGTAATCCTAATGGTGTGCTGAAGCCAGACTCACAATCGAAACTGACTGTCTCTTCCTAACTCTGCTTCTTTAGAGACACCACGTTGGTAGCTGGAAATCAGCCATGGTGAGAGTATTTGCACGGAATTTTCCAAAAGCTATATATTACGTCTCTTTTCTTTTTTCCCATAATGCCAATTGTTAATTTACCAGCACAACCCTGGAAACCTAATTGTATTTTTGTGAATTATATATTCACATATGCAAACTCTCCTGATAGATTAAAAAGTATAAAACAATAAAATTATTAGTCACAGGCTATGTTGGCTAGTGATATTAATATCAGACCCAGAAAGATAATTTTTAATACAGACCCTTCAGTGTCAGCCAGAAAGGCAACGTGATTTTTACTTAAGTACTTTGTCTGCTGATATGATAATTTGCAAATGCACTTTTTATAAATATCTAATTTCACTTAGATATATTTTAAATAGTATAAAATGCAGAGATCCTAATAAAGCTCCATGAACTTTAACAGATGTATATCCCACGTAACTAACAATAAAATGAAGACACAGAGAATTCCCATCATCTCTGAATGTTCCCTTGCTTCTTTTCCAATTACCAAACCCACCCTCCTACTCCTTGCCCAGAAAACCATCGTCCAATTTCTAACATTATAGATTAGCTTTACTTATTCTAGGACAGCATCTAAAAGGAATAAAAATAAATAGAGTAAGTACATTTTTGTGTTCGCCTTCTTCCTTCAAAATAACACTTTGAAACTCATCCTTGTGTTTCTGAAGAATTACTAAAAATTGTCATCTTTGGAACCAATCCCTGGTGCCAAAAAGGTTGGGGACTGCTGGTCTATGTCATTAAGTTTTTTCTTAGCTTCAACTGAGAATCTGTTTTTGAAGATTCAATTGTGAAAAATTTGTTGGCACCTTTTCCAAAAAGTCTTTTCAGGATATCCCTGAACTTAACAAATATTAAGTTGTCTAACACATACACTAACCAGGAAGAATTTGATTGACAAAATCTATTTCATATATAATTGGTTTAGGGCTTAAAGTGGCATAGAATTAACAACATAATTTTCATATCCATACTGAAACTCATAGAGAGTCACAAATCCACTCACTGAGATTCATTCTGAGAATAAAAGAAATTTCCAAAATTCATAGAGAATATGCTTTGATTAACAATATTTAGGAACAAAACAAAGAATGAATGAATTATATAATCTTTTCTTTAACTTTGTAAACTTATGGGCTTTCTAAGCATGAACAAGCCCTTAATTGCACTGCATAATCTTTTCACGTCCCTGTTACACTACCCATGACGACTTGTCCAAACATTCACAACTTTCCACAGCTCCCTCCCTTTCCCAACTTCTGCATTTTTAACAGACACCACGCTTGCCGCTTCACAAAGACAACAGAACACAACAGGCACAATCTTCCTTTTTCACCCTTTCCACGATTGGGCATAGGATGATACGAATTGCATCCAATCACTTTAGGTACCTCATACTGTAATTCAAGTTCAGTTATAGCTAATTAAGAGTAAAGAAACAAGATTTTCAGCAGAAGGTGAGACTTTCCACGCAAAGAAAGTTGTAGACATATCATAAGCTAAGGTCTTTAAGGAACTGAATGGAAAAAACAATTACTGATGAAATACTAGGACTATCCTGGTTATCAGAGAGGGAATTTGAATTTCTTTGCTACCTACAATTTGAAATTTTAACTTAAGAATTTCAATAAAGGTAGAAGAGCTTAATATTAGAGAAATAATATCACTAAAGCAATAACCATAAAATAACTATAATAAGGGCTCTTATTAAATTCTGGGTTTTGGTAAGTTTGACCATAAGAAAGCCTCTTAATGTTTGTTGACATCAGCGTGCTAATCTGGAAAAGGGAAAGCAGGGGCAGAGGACTGCTGAGAGCTTCATTGTAGCTCTAAAGCTCTTACTCACTTCTGTCTTTACTGTGCCTAATACCATGTTGTGCACACACGAAGTACTTAACATATGGTCTGTGTGGTTTTCTTTAATGGACCAAAAAAAAACCCCTTTGGATCTTGCTGTTTTAAGCTTTCCAATCATTAATCATTTTAATTTAGGTACTTATTTTTTCCCAAGTAATTATTACTAGAAACTATAAAACCTTGGCAATTTAATCAGAAATTCTTTTATCAAGGTCAGCTGGAAAGCTGAGTTCTGAATTTTTTCCTGAGTTCTGAAAAATTGTATTGTCTAGAAATAATTTTGATGTGTTCTTTCTTAGTGAACCGAATAGATGATTCAAGTCAAAACAATTATAACTTAAGTCCTAGTTTGCTGGTGTTAGTTTGCAAAAAGTGATAGCACTATAAAACTGTCATGATAAAATTTATTTTAATTAAGTTTCTCATGGTTTTTCCTTTGGACTCCATTGCTATGCTACTTTTTAGCCTCTAAGAACAAGCAGCTTATTATCATAGCTTTTTTTTTTTTTTTAGACGGAGTCTCTGTTGCCCAGGCTAGAGTGCCGTGGCTTCAGCCTAGCTCACGGCAACCTCAAACTCCTGGGCTCAAGCGATCCTCCTGCCTCAGCCTCCTGAGAAGCTGAGACTACAGGCATGCACCACCATGCCCTGCTGATTTTTTCTATATATATATTTTTAGTTGTCCAGATAATTTCTTTCTATTTTTAGTAGAGACGGGGTCTTGCTCTTGCTCAGGCTGGTCTCGAACTCCTGAACTCAAACAATCCGCCCGCCTCGGCCTCCCAGAGTGCTAGGATTACAGGCGTGAGCCACCGCGCCTGGCCTATTATCATAGTTTTTGAACATGTATAATATATAATGAACAAAGATTTCAAAAAATAGACAACATAAATTAGACTTATTTTAAATGTAAGAACACAAATACTACGAGTCTTTTTAGTTAATACCAGTTGATTTTATAACTGAGGCTAGAGTCCTACATTTTAAACTTCAGAGAGCCCATTGGTTCTCAGTATATGCTGGCCATACATGTTATGAAATGCAGATGTCTTAGAAAGCGAAATGAAAACCTTACTGAAAATTCTAAAACTATCCCATCGTGAGTTAAGGGAATGACTAAATTTAATTTTACCAGAATTGCATGTGAAGAATGCTCCATATATTAGTGGCAAATAGGATGGAGTTTGTGAATAATTTCATTAAAATGTTACTTTAAAAAACTGTTAGTTTCATCTTTAAATTTACCTGAATTGACATCAAGTATAAAAATTCTTCCAGAAGAGTTAGTATATTCTTACTCTGGCTTTCAGATTCAGTAATTTAGTATCTTTATCTGTTTGAAATAATGTTACTGATATGGAGTATGCTTTTGAGACACAAATGTCATTTCTACTTATTATGGGTTGAATTTTGCACCTCCAAAATGTATGTTGAAGGCCTAATCCCTAGTACCTTAGAATGTGACCTTATTTGGATACAGGGTCATCGTAGATATGATTAGTTAGTTAAGATGAGGTCATACTGAAGTTGGATAGGTCTTTAATCCAATATGACTGGTGTCTTTCTAACGGGAAGAGAATTCCAATGTGAAGACACAGAATAAGAAGATGCCCTCATGAAGACAGAGGCAAAGATTGGAGTTATGCCACCACAAGCCAAGGAACATCTGAGGACATCAGAAGCCAGAAAGAGACAAAAAAGAAAAAAGGCCTCTTTTCCTACAGGTTTCTCAGAGAGCATGGCCCTGCTAACACCTTCATGTTAGACCTAAAACCTCCACAACTGTGAAGCAATAAACTTCTCTTATTTTAAGCCAGTCTGTGGTACTTTGTTATAGCAGCCCTAGGAAACTAATACTCTGACTCCACACAAACATCATGCAATGTTCAAGCTTCGTAGTTTTTCTTTTAGGTGAGTGTTGTTTAGAAATGGGTTTTTGCTCCACAGGCTAATAGTGATGGATGCTCTGTGTGGTCCTTGTCAACAGCAGTTTGACGCTGGGAGAGGCGCAGGGGCACGAAGAGAATCCCTTGTGGTGCAGGTGTGCACAGATGGTTGAAGGGAAAGCAGGGACACCCAGAAAAGTCCTCCAGCACCCCCACTCTAAGCACAAGGCAAGAGTGGCCCACCACTAAAGGAATCTGAAGAATGTACTGCGCTGAACTAAGCTTAGAACAACAAGTGAAGAACCCAGCTCAACTCCTAACTAGATTGGCTTGACCCCTACCCCACACCAACAGCCTAAAATGAAAGTGTGCTCATTTCCAGAGATTAAATAGTGTTCATCTCAACCTTTACGATTTTTCTATACATAATCTCTAGCATTCAATAAAAAATTGAGATGCATTAAAAGAGAAAGAAAAATTCTGTCAAAAAAGATGAATAAATCAGCAGAACCAAACTCACAGGTGATGATCCAGATGTTAAAACTATCAGACAGGAACTCTGTAACTACAATAAGAATATTAGAAGACCTAATGGAAAAAGTGAATGACATCCATGAACAGATATGGAATTTTGCAGAAAAATGGAGACTATACAAAAAAGTTAAATGGAAATGCGAGAAATGAAAAACAAAGAATTATTTCAAAGAAATAAATAATTCAAAACCAAAGAAAGACTCTGTGAACTTGCAGATCAGTAGAAATTATACAAACTAAAACATGAAGAGACCAAAAGAGTGGGGGTGGGGAGCACCCGAGAGCTAAAGGAAAATAGCAAATGGTCCAAAATAAGTGTACAGCAGTCCCCCCTTAACCACAGTTTTACTCTCTGTGGCTTCAGTTCCCATGGTCAACTGCAGTCTGAAAATATGACATAGAAAGTTCCAGAAATAAGCAATTCATAAGTTTTAAATTGTGCACTGTTCTGAATAGCGTGAGGAATTCTCACATCATCCCACTCAGGACATGAATCATCCCTTTGTCCGGCATATCCCTGCTGTCTACGCTACCTACCCATCAGTCACTTAGTAGCTGTCTTGGTTATCTCACAGAACTGGGGCGAAACGGACACCTTCACAATTATAGCACGGGTGCTTGTTTAACGTTAACTTTTGTTTCAGGCACAGCGGATATAAACAGGAATGTACGAAGGCCTTGCTTTCAAAGGGTTTTTATTCCAATGAGGAAGACAGAATAATAAACAGAATAAAGCTTCTATACAGTTTTTTAAAGAGCGTTATGGGAGCAGAAAAGAGAATATATACCTCTTCTGGAGAAATGCACAGAGGGAAAGGGATAAAGTAAGTTTATATAAAATTTCACAGGAATAAAATGTTCATTATAAACATATTCACCTAATATCTTCAAATAATCCACCATAGGTAGATATGTGTGTTAAAATTAAAGTGTTTTCTCTAGCTCACCTGGCAATCTAAGTTAAATCCTATTTAATAGAAGTTTCCTTAAAGTATTAATTACAAGTACTGCATAGTCGGTTTAATCAAGGTATCTCAAAAACTATGACCAAATTAGCACTCGTTCTCCTTTAATTTACTAAACATTTGGAAGAATGCCTACTATGTTTCATACACTGAACTAGGTCCTGGGAATACAAAGATAAATAATTCGCAGTTTTATTTGGAGAGGTGAAAAAGTGGAGTGTGTGCAAGAAAACATTTAATTTAAGCAGTAAACACAATTAAGGGCTCAGAGTATAATATAATGGAAGCTCAAATAAAGAAATTAGTTTTTCCTGGAGGGGTCAGAAAAAGGCTCAGGGTCATGTTTCCCAGAATGTTTTACGAGTCCTTACTGCAATTTATTATGTGTATAAAAAGAAACAAAGTGTGCACTTTTAAAAGTTCTAATTGGATTCCCTTCCTTATTTATTGAGGAAAAATTTATGTAAAATAAACTATGTAGAGTTAAAGTGTGTAACTGATTAGTTTTGACAGTTCTACATACCCTAGAACCTATCACCACTAACCAAGATACCAAGCATTTTCACCACAACCAAGAGATCCCTCACATCCCTTTGTTGGGATGTATAGCAGGCTGCTTAAAAACAGGAAGATTCAACAGGTTAAATCTTTGTTATTTTATTGTTCTACTACGGTAGCGTATCTCTTGATTTTGAGTTGCAGTCTTTAGCGTCATACTATCTCTGGACTTAAACATTTTGCAAATAACAAAGGATTATCCTCTAATATAGAAATTCTAGACTTTGAATCTGCACAGTATAAATGTGCCTTCTCAATACATACATTTTTTAAGTACAAACATTACTGTATGTGACCTATATACTCAAAGGGAGAAAAAAAAAACAATCTTTTGGTGTTAAAAGGGGGGTCTTTACACTCAAAGAGGTTAAAAGCCAAAGACCTAAATCATTAAGAATAGTATTTTATTTTTGTCAGATAAACTGGCTATTCTGATCTGCATAATTATGAAGAATTTTTTGTATTCCTCTTAAATATATTGTTTTTTAATTTTGCCAATAGCTATTATAATTTCCCAGAGCAGTGAAGGGTAATGGTAACTAGACATACCTACATTGTTTTTCAAGATAAAGTCAAAAGATATTTATGAATTCTACTAGGGAAGAAAATTAAATTCTGATGCTTACATTTCCCTCTATAATTCTGCCAAAATAGTGTATTTTTATTATGTACCTTAGACATAACCAAATATGTCTGAAGTGCTCAAATTAACAAAAAAAACCTGAACCCATTAACATCTTTTCTGAGATTTAAAAGCAATTTATTCCCATTGCAGGTACAGGTAAAATCTATGAAAGACTAGTTATAAAAGCAAAAGCTATAAATATTACATCAGTGAAATTACAAAAATGAGTCATGAAGAGAAAGCTGTCATGACCATTAAATCCTCACATATCAAAAAAGAAGCCTAAAACTTGTAATTTTGTGACATAATGTTATATTCAGGTTTAAAATTTGCATTTATGCAAGAAAATTTCTCTCTCTATATATATTTTTTTACATTTTTAATACCAGATCAGGAGAAGAAAATGAATAAAATTTTTCATTTCCCAAGGTGCTAGTACCGCAGACGCAGTTTAAAATTAGGTCATGGCACAGCGTCTGATGGACACAGCATGGTACGCATGTTGCTGTTAGTATTAATTCTGCAGTCCAATAGATTTCTCACATCAGTTAAAAATGTTCGAGTCTACTTTTTCAAAATCCCTTTACACAATACAGGATCCACGAATGACAATACATTTGCTTTAAAAAAAAAAAAAAAAAAACCAAAGTTTCTCTTCTTATATTTCTGTATTTTATTAAGACTGAATATCTTTAATTTATAAACAAACTATAAAGTAATTTAACTCAATTATTTCCATAAAAATTACCTAAAATGATTTTTAATTTTTTCTTTTTTAATTTTTAAGACTAGTCAAGCACAGTAGTGAGAAGAGGATAAAGAATACAACAAGGAGTTCAATCTGCAACTATGAACAATCGAGATTAACTCACCACTTCTGGACCAGCCTAAAATGACTTCTAAGTAGCATTCGGATAACAATGTAAATAATTTATTGCTCCAACTTATTAGTCCAATTGCTCAAGATCAAAATCAAATTTTATCACAAATCTTTTAAATAGAAAAGATGTATTTTCTATTTTAAATAAAAGAGATGTATTTCACACTTAAATTATGCTAGACTATGTGTGTGCAAATGTATATATAGCTATGATTTAGAATTTAATCTGAACTGATGAATAGTTTCTCAAAAGGTATAAACATTTACTCCACTCAGCAGAAAGAATGTGAATTATTCACTTTTAAATAGCATTTATTTTTAATACTCCCTCCCAGCCAAGGGAAATAGCCCAAACTTACAGCAGGGACAACTCTGATTAAAAGTTGAGAAAAGTTCTCAGTACTTCAGCGTGGTTACAAAGCAAATCAGAAAAATAGAAACACTGTTTATTAAAAAGAGCAGAGGACAATATGTGTTGATAGGGTTTCAGTAAGAGACCAGAAATTTTGTTTCATGTGACTAAACTTTCACTTCATCTTTAACAGGTGAAATTACAGTGGTAAAGGGAAGGAAAAAATAAATGTAAACCACAGGAAAAAAACAAACAAAAAAAACCACCTTTCTTTCCCAGAGCTTCATGATTAGACTTTCCCCACCCCACCTAAAATTTGTTAATCAGAAAAGGAAAATTCTAAAGACCATTTAGACTTTTGACTTGGAGATCAGGAAAGAACCTGGTATCCAAGACACAAAAACTAATCTGGCAACCATACATGACTTCTTATTGAATCCAAGAAAATCGCCCAATATTTCTGCCATGTGCAATGCTCTCTCACACGCTGCCTCCACTTCCATATCCATAAAATTACTAACAGTAACTATTACTCAAAAACTATTATTCCGTGTCTTCACCAAGACATTAGCTTTTCAAAACATAAACTAATCAAGCACTGGGGAAAAAGCTATGTGTTCTTTGCCCTACAATTTTTATTAAGGTGAAAATTTATAGAATCTTGGATTTCTTAATACCATTTTAAGAAATGAGGGATTTCAATTTGGTATCAAGTATAAAAGTAGAAAGATCACAATTCCTCAAGGTGTAAACTGAGGAGTTAAAGTACAGTATTTTAACATTGCTTAAAACTGGTGCAAACTGACAATAAACAACCCAGTCTGAGTACTCTCTCTCTCCACATTTTAATTTCCTTCTCTGCCCCAGTCAGTATTTACCACGTCGCACCTGGCCTCCTCAAATGGCTTCCTGATATCTCTGCCTCACCTCTCCCCCCATTCTAATCCAAACTACACGCTGCTACGAAATGGAAAATACCAACTTCTTCGCTGTCCACTCATCAAAGCACAAAATGATTCCTTAGCCTATGGACATTTTAAGTGCATAACACATTAATAAAGCGATGTAAAATCAAGATCTCTAACCACAGTAGACCTACACTACCAATTAGTTATTTTTTAAAAATCACATCTTCATGACTGTTTATTACATGTCCCACAGCCCCAGTTCTGAACTTCCCGCACATACCACAGGTTTCTTACCATCACCTTGCTGCTGACTGTTATTAACAGACGGCTTGACTTCTACCTTACTGGGAAGACAGAGGCCATGCCAGAAACCCTCCTTTGACTGCCCTGATTATTACTTTAAAATTTTTTTTACACTTTCATTTATCTTCTGTCACTTTTCTCTAATGCCAAAATGTCCTTTCTTATTTTAATACCAACCCATTTACCTGTGTTCACGATTGTGTGTTGTTGTTTTTTTGTTTTGTTTTTGTTTTTTGTCTATGATCTTCCGCTATCTACCTACTATCCCCTCTCTTGGCAATTTACTATGACCTCCTCTGTAGGGTTCTAGCCTAACTAACAACTCTCTCTCTTTAAATCTTATTTTGGGGCTATCGGCTTTTCATTGATTTTTTTCCTCAAAAGTCAAATTTGGAGGGAGAAAAAATTAAAGGCAACTTGGTCCTTCACATTAATGCATAAACCCAGTTTTAAAAATCACGGTTATTATTACGGGCCGTGCTTTAAAATTTTATGTGTATGTGTGTATATACTCACCCCCTACCCCGATCCCCACTTCAGGTAAGGATAAAGGAAACAAGGATATCTATTTCCCATTGAAGAGAGAGTATGTATGCCTCTTGGATATGTGGGTTTTTTAAACTTTTTATTTTGAAATTAATAAATTAGAGATTCACGGAAAGTCACTAAAACAAAAAAGTACAGAAATGTCTGCTTCGCCTTTTATCCAGCTTCCTCCAATGGTAACATTATATAACTCTAGAATGCACTATCCCAAGCAAGAAATTGACAGTGGTACAATCTACAGACTTTATTCAAAAGTCTTCGGTTTGTATATGCACTAGTGTACATGGAAGGGCCTGTATGGTTCTAAGTAATTTTATCGTACGTTTAGAGTCATATAACCATTACCAATATGGTATTTTAAAATATTCACTTTGATGCAAATTGATAATGGGCTTTAAAAATCAAAGATAAGCATATTTTTTGGTCTCATAAAATAGAACTTGGATATATTACATAACATGCAGAAAATGACAAGGTATAATGAATGCAAAGTAGAATTGTATTTTGGTTTAAAACTAAAATAAGAAATATACTGAAGTGAAAACTTCGAATTTTCAAGTTGTATCCTTGAAGCAAGTTTACCAACCAAAAAACAACACATTGTTTTTTGTCTATTTGGGACCACATTACCCAAATAGACTTACCTTTGCTAAAGTACTCAGTATTATTTCTTAGATTCTGTTAAAGAATAGTACAAGAAACAATCACACAGAGAACATTCGGGCAACTTTTGCAGAATCATCATTGAAGATGTTGTCTACAACACCAGTCAAAATCCTCTACATGTTTTAGCCAGGTATGTGCACAGAGCCATCTAGCATCTAACGCTATTCTGAGGAATTCCTTCTGTCATTTGTCTCAACAGTTTTTTTGACTTAATAGCTGGCATATTTCTTTTTAGCATAAAATAAAAATTACAAAGCATTCTCAAGTTATTTTTTTCACCTTGACTGCCAAGAAGCTCCAGTTAAATTAGTTCTTATATATAGTTATTATATTATCCCTGCTTCCTGTTATATTTATATTTGCCTCTCTTTACATGATTTCTGGCTTTTATATCTTTTTAAAAATTTTTTATTTTTTATTTATTTTTATTATTTATTTATTCATTTTTTAGAAACAGGGTCTTGCTCTGTTGCCCAGGCTGCAGTCTAGCGGCGAGATCATAGCTTACTGCAGCCTCAAATTCCTTGGCTGAAGTGATCTTTCTGCTTCAGCCTCCTCAAGTGGCTGGGACTACAGGTATGTGCCACCATGTCTGGCTAATTTTTTCTACTTTTTTTTTTTTTTTTTTTTTTTAGAAATGGGGTCTTTTTTTTCTTTACTTCTATATCCAGTGGCAGCAAAAGAGATAGGATCTTGCTATGTTGTCCTGGCTGGTCTCGAACTCCTGGCCTCAAGAAATCCTCCCACTTCCTCCTCCTAAGTCACTGGGATTACAGATGTGAGCCACTGTGTCTGGCTATATTTTTGTTGTAAATATCCTGTGTATGTTAATGTACGTATTACATTATATTGCAGTACACTCCTTAGAAGTGATGATCATAGTATTTGCTTTGCATAACATAATCTGTATTCTATTAATACTTTTATATATAAGTGTTACTTAATCCACACAAGCCCACTCTACCAAGGAAGAAACTAAAATCAGAAAGATTAAACGATAATTTAGTAAATGGTACAGCTGGATATCACATCCATTTGCAACACCCACCTATTAGGGGTCATGTTAAAATTTTATACCTTTATAATTATATTAATTTTTAATTAATTTTTAAATGAACTATCTTTTCTAAGCAATGCACCAATTACTTAATTTCTTAACAGCTACAATTAATATTTTCATCATCCATTTTTTATTCTGATCAAAACCCACATATTTAGTGTGTACTGTGTAATTGTCCTCAAGTTGTATATCTTTGTACATTTTATTTTCTCTACCATATTTAATGATTTTTAATGGCATGAATTTGATTCTAGAGCTTGACAGTGTTACAAAACAACATCTACTTCAATCTATATTTAGGACATCTTTACAGTGGAGTACTTTCATGTGATAATAGTTATCTCTAAAAGTAGCAGTAGCATATTGTTGTTTATCCTTATGTGATAACACTTTGATAAGGAATACCTTCATAAAATGCAACAGATTTGATAAAAACTGAAAAATCTTGTTTTTATGCTACTTATTGGCCGATACTTCTATTCTATCTTAGAACTGAATAAAGAAAAAAATGGGGTAAATATATAGACTTGCAAAGCCTTTTAATAATGTAATTAATCAAATAACCTAATATACATCACTGAAATATTTATTTTAAATGCCAGATATAAATAGTTCCCTGTTGAATATAATTGATGCAAGCATGCTTTGATTACTTAGGCAATTTCAAAGCATGTCTGTATTACATTAATACATACTTATCTGACCAACTTACATTATAAAATATCATATGATTATTGCTAATTACTTTTCAGCATCTGCAGTCAAAACTAAGGTATCTTCATCCTGTATATAAAATAGTGTGGCATAGTAAGAATCACTAATATACAAACGAGTATGTGCATATATTCAAGCATCCTTCCTACTGACACTTGAAGTAAATGAAATAAACAATACTTCACAAACACTAGCGTTGGCAAGCCTGATTACTACTTCATTTTGACCTTTTATTTACTCACCAGTGAGCAAGAATACAATTTTCTTTTCTACATGTAAGACAGCGTATCATAAGCTTAAATAAGCATGTATATCTTTCCGATAATAGGACTAGTTACATAATAACAAGCATTAATTTTATTTCTATAAGGAGGCATATTTGTTTAATTTTAAAATGTCCTCACTTGACTTATAAATTTTTCTTCCTCTGTATATAAAAATCTGGAAATACTTAATTTCATGTAATTATTTTCTTCTAGCCTCTACTAACATCTTTTAACCACTACATCAGATAACATTTCCTGACCTCAAGCAGTAATATCCACAGAGGAAACTCAGTTTCCAATCATCAATTTATCCCTAGGCATTATAAATGCAGGATGGGAATTTAACATGGAGATTTTCAAAACTGTAAGGCTAGTTAAATGTATCACCAATTTAAAATGTGCACAGTTGTATAAACAGATCAACGAAAGGAGGGAATGCCACAAAGATGGCCATATAAGGAAAACTCAACTCTCACTTTTTTCATATCTCCGTTGAGAGGGATGTGTGCTTACATAGGCCAAATGTATGCATTTCTGAAACACGATACTACTTCTCTTTAAAAACCACATTCCCTAGCATATTGCATCACATACACAGCTTTGATGATTTCTCTCCAAATTGAAATATGACTTTTCTCTCCTTTTTGATCTGAAAGATGTCAAATTTCTCATTAAAAGAGTCATTTTGGCAATGTCAAAGGGCAGAAGAGTTTTAAAATGATGCTTGTATCAGAAGTCTGTTTGGATACTTCGAAGGAGAAACCCATAAATGAAGGGCCTTGGAGGCTCTCTGAAAGAAAAAAGACCAGGGCATTTTAAATGAAAAATGTTCCCAGCCAGTGATTCTTTCATCTCCATATGCAAGAGGGAGACCGGGACTCAAAAAGTTCATCAGCAACAAAGCCTTACTCCGTCCCATTTAGCAGTTATGTCAGCCTGTTACCTCATGTGAAGATTATATAAGACCGCTTTCTTCCATTAGAAGAGTTCCTAAAACGGGCACTGTCAGGGCTGGTAAAACTGCAATCTGACCTACTTTTTCACCCAAAGATTTCCATGGATTTTATGGTAATTCTTGCTATACTTACAGCTCTCCTCCTTTCAAATACACTACGTTAGCTGAAATATGCTAGCAAGTGCTTTACTTTTTAGGTATCAAAGTAAAAATCCATAAAACATGCACACATTTCTCAAATTTTTATCTCCAATAGTGAATTCCCTACAGTACTTTCTGTACAGATCAGTATTATGATCGATTGCAAGCCTACTATCATCCTGCATAAACTTCTATTAAAAAAAATTATTCATTTGGAGCACATTCATAAAATGTAAGTAAACTGACTAGTCTAACAGGTAAGTTTGATAAAAAAGTAACATGCAAATTTTAAAACATACTTTATTTGAAAGAAAAAGATTCTTTGCATTTTCAATGCTGTTACATATAGCCTTTCTTATTCTCTTTTTATAAATGAAGCATTACATTCCTGAGAGTGAAGAAGGTTGATGAATTAATTAAAATAGAAGGCAATAAGATTTTTTAAAAAGAATTTTAACTTTTGAGTTCTTTAAAATTCCCAGCTGTTACAAAATAAAACAAGAAATGCCTTTCAAGTATCCACAATCAACCACCCAGCATCACATTTACAGACTTTCATGTCATTCTTGTAATTCAATATAAATACTGTAGTTGTCCTAAAATAATTCTGCAGAAATCACTAAGAAGTTCACAGAATGTAATTCAAATAAAGGGTAAGAAACTATGCAGTCTTATGGAAATTACATGCATAAGACAGCATGGCGCAATGGATACATTTTATCACATGATTTACAGTAGTAAATAACTTCTTATATTTATTCATTTTTAAGACTGCTAACTTCATTTTCCTTAACTAAGGCTTAAAAGTTTAAAAATATGGCCTGTATTCACTATGCTTAATAATCCATTTATCTGTAATTTCTATTGAACAAAATGAGGATAAATTGATTATAAATATTTATAAATAAATGAAACAAAAAATTAACTTTCTAGCTTAAAACATACCCATAGAACTTTATACAATACATATATATTTATCTCAGTAAGAGACAAATGGATATGATAAATAATAATGGACTTCAGTTTCATCAAAATAATAATCTTATTAACTAGACATTACTCTAACTTCAAGGCTTTTTAGAATACACAGGAAATAAAATTACTGTGTCCCTAAAAACCAAAGTAATATGAGACAAAAGCTCACTGCATGTATTTCTTCTATTTTGCCAATATTAAGTGAAACTCCACGACAAAAGTACTCCAACAGATAATATTTCCTATGTTCAAACAAAGCGTAATTCAAGACTAACCAAACTGAACAAGGTTTAGAGAATACTTTTGGTAGTCTTAAATTCTAGTAACACAGAAGGAGGAAAAGAATAAAAACAATAATAATAATCTTCCAAGTACATGCCACCAATGTTTAACTATTATTCTGCTGAGGTCTTTTAAATATATATTGCCAAAATTAATCATGTAAAACATACATTAAGTGGTTCATTCTTAAGGCTGAGATCATAAGCTATGGTATTTAATCAGAATCCTAAATGTGATAATGCAAAGTTATAAACACAAAGCACTAGAATTTTATAAATAAAGTATATTAATACCCTAGGATAAAAAAGAATTGGAATGAAGAAGTAGATAGGTAAACTTACGGGCTGTATTACGCATTGGAAATTGTAAGTGAAAATTCATATTAAGACATCCATGTCCTCAGACATATTATTGCTATTTTAATACTTATGGCTATATAGTAACACAGTTCAGAAAAAGTACAGAAAGGAGAATAAATGAGGCTAACTTTACCACTTCTGCTACAGACCAGTCATAACCAATAAATCTAGTTTCAATTTTTTCCTCTTTCTTATATCATAAATGAATATGTTTATGCTCCTTCTATCTGGCTCACATGTACAAATCACGTTTTGAAGGACTGCCTATTATAAAAGGGCCATTTCTTTTGTGTTTGTAACAAAATATAACTCATTTCAGCTATAAACTCAAAGGAGAAAATAAGCATCAAAAGTTAATCTAGTTATACAAAAAAACCTAAATTCCAAGGAGGCTTTGAAGGTAAATGATAAAATATGTGTTTTTGGCTCATAAAATAGGAATCTAGGGAATATCAGGATAAGTTAATTAAATTGAATCACTCAATATTTTTCTGTGTTTTGTTTATATGTAGAAAGGGGAAGTAGAAATTGTAACATTTTTGCACTATGCTCTTACCCGAGTTGTTGCTTTCTCTTTGCCTAGTGGAACGTGTATTAAAGAAGGTGGTAAGGATGACAATGACATAATGACAGATAGGAATGGAGTCAATGCAAAGCAGTGGGCCAATCTAGCTTTTGAGAAAATAATGGCTTTTATGAACGGTTTTACTCGATTCCAAGTAATTAAAAATGTATTTGGGCCTAGAAACTTCAAAAACCTATGTTCATAAGCATTCTCATTCAGATACTACTTCAATAAAATCTAATTGAAAAGATACATATATATATACTTTTCCTAAATTTAAAAGCCCCAATTTCTTAGAAATGGATTTACTTTCCTCTGAAAGTACCATTTGTGATAACAGAGGAGAAGAATTCATCTCCTGTAACTTCTAAGTTAAGAATACAATGGCCCAAATTTCCACTGATTCTGCCAAATGAGCAGTGCTAAATCGTACTGGCCCAGATGAGTGTCTTAGCCTGGAAAAGTCAGTGCTAACACCAGAGTGGAATTAATCTGAAAATCTTAAAAATGCACAAGCGCATCACTGCCGCGCGAACACTTACGGCTGTCGTAACAAATGTTCCCTAGCGCCCTGCCCGTCTGAAGCAGCACTTCCTGGTCTTTGCTGTTCAGCAGCTGCACCAGCGGTGAAATCAACCCCGCATCCACACACGGAATTCGCATAAATTCTGAAAGTAAGAGGCATGTTTCGTTAAAAATCTAAAGATTCACAATTTACATAAATCACCTCACTTAACAAAATATCTGCTTTTTAAATGTTTAAGGTGGCTTAATGTTTGAAGAGTACGTTTCTGTTCAAAAGTACCCCGTTACGACCCTGCTAAACACTTCATGAAGTAAGTACACAAAAATGAGTGGGGTCGTATTTTTCTTTGCGGATAGTCTCTGCCATAAACCAAAGGGGTTTTTAGTTAACTTTCATTACAACTAATTTAACGTAACCTTTTTATAGTAAGCGGCTACGCTATGGAAGCAGTATGCGATGACGGAAACGTTGGCGATGTGTTTTCTGTGAGTTTGATAAAGCACTACGGTTACAAACTAAGCTATCAAGTTGCCTAATTTTTCACCATTTGTTCTCTAAAAAATTCAAAGTATATTTTTAAACAAGGTTTCAGGGAGTCATTAAAAATAAAAAGTCCTTTTCAACTGGTAAGACCTGGTGGAGTCCACTCCTCGTCTTTACTCCTATTCTTTAATAAAATCCATTTCACGGCTCCCTCATGGTTGCTGCTGTACCGATGCATTTACAGGTCTAAAGCACAAAATGCTAAGATTTCTTAAACTTCAAACTGATTTTTTCTTTTCTTTATAGTATACCAGTCTCTATTTATTGACTTCCGATGGTACCACCACAGTCATGCTTAGAAATAAAGTTGTTTTTTTTTTTTTAACACTGTCTCATGATGGACCACTACAAAAATTTAAGGATGATGAAGATAAGTAATTGATGATGAAAGTTCTCCAATAACCAATATTAGAATCACCATTTTGGATATCATCACTTACCGTAAGGATGTTCTGGTCAATACAGTTAGTCAACAAAGAACTAATTCCTTGACCCATAACCTGTCTTACTGAAAAAATCACCATCTTTTTGCTCTCACTCTTTCAAGGAGGTTCTACTCCTTAGTTCGTTCCCCATGGACCTTCGTAAGCAATCCTTCTTCCTTCCCTTCGTTTTCAAATTCTTAGAGCACACCATACCGGGCTAGTATGTGAGCTGTGGCCTCTGAAATGACTTCTTTTCCCCCTAACATAGCTTTAAGTCACAGAAGTATTCCTCTCTGCCTAAATAAAGGATTTCATTCCTATCATATCTTTCTTACTTGTCACTGTCTTACTGAAAACCCGCTGTAATTTAAACTTCCAAGATTGAGAGTATTTCCTACTTCTAAATCTAATCTTTAAATTTATCCTTGACAGTTTCAACTCAGTAGTAGGAGGTATTCTACCACTCATGCTGAAAAAATACATGATCCTATACACATCCATGAATTCAATAACCAGCTATAGGAGATAATGCATCAGTCTGCTTGTTTATCTATTAATGGTTACTTTAGAATCTTTATATTTCATATCTCAAATTAACATACCAACTCAAATTAATCAAATTTTTTCCTTTTTACCGACCTATGCCTAGTTCCAATAGATCATTTGATTGCTAAAATAAAAAAATCTAGAAATGGTCTGATTTGCACACTTATTTCATAAATAAACTTGTTATATCTCATTTTGTTTGTTTTGTTGTTGCTTTTTTTTTTTTTTTTTTTTTTTTGAGACAGAGTCTAACTTTGTTGCCTGGGCTAGAGTGCCGTGGCGTCCTAGCTCACAGCAACCTCAAACTCCTGGGCTCAAGCGATCCTCCTGCCTCAGCCTCCTGAGTAGCTGGGACTACAGGCATGCACCACCATGTCTGGCTAATTTTTTCTATATATTTTTAGTTGTTCGATTAATTTCTTTCTATTTTTAGTAGAGACGGGGTCTCGCTCTTGTTCAGGCTGGTCTCGAACTCCTGAGCTCAAACAATCCACCCGCCTCGGCCTCCCAGAGTGCTGG
>CAUYSK010063734.1:0-51036 GCA_963575035.1 Avahi laniger | reverse complement strand
ATGCCACGATGTAAATTATGGTTCACTGCTTTGAAATGTACTCTGCATGCCTGCAGCAGTTAGCGTACCTGTTAGAGTGCCCAACTTGCCCCTGGAGAAGAAAGTATGTCTGATAACTAAATAATTGGTTTTTGACAAGCTTTAAGACAGGCTTATTTCTGCAGACTCACAAAGCTTTGTTGTGTGGTGACTACACATCAATTATGATGTTATCATGTTTCAGATGTAGGGCAAATACCTCACCTTAAATAATAACTATTATGAAAGAGAACAGGTCTGGAATTTTTAAATTTCCTCTAGAATCCACCATAGATCTTCTTTACCTGCTTTCTAATTGTTACTGTCCTGCAAAAACACAAACTGAGCATAGAATATGACTTTAAGAGGTTAGTATGAAAAACGTGATGTGTCCTGTAGATAGAATTTATAAAAAAAAAACAAAAACAAAAACCTTATTCTAAATGATTTTATACTGTGTTTTTCTTCACAATAATTTTCTTCTTTCAGTTAATATGTATAATGCAATCCTATGAAAATCATAATCAAGTAACAAGACATAATCAATATTGTTCACATGTCATAATACAGCTTTTAGCCCAGTTTATTTTAAACCATAGTAAATTTATCCTACCAATGCAAATAGTGTGTTTTATAGTTACAGATTTTCATAAATAATTTTACTTTTCAGCCAGATCCCAACAATTCCTTCTTTGCACAATCCCAAACATGGGGCATAAATATTATAAACACATACTCATCAAGAACTGATGAGTTCTTGTCCCAAAAGGGACAAGAAGGTTTAAAAAAGCAGACAGAAATTTTTTTAGAAAAATTATACCGCCAGTCAGAAATACTTTGCTTTGACACTTTCTTCCAAAACTGCATGAGAGAAACTTTCATTCCATGTGATAGAGGCAAGAAAAAAATCCCTCAACCATAAGAGAAAGCACTGGACCAGTAATTATCAAACGGAGCAGTTATAGTGCT
This sequence comes from Avahi laniger, assembly GCA_963575035.1. Lineage (NCBI taxonomy): Eukaryota > Metazoa > Chordata > Mammalia > Primates > Indriidae > Avahi > Avahi laniger. The sequence goes on along the minus strand of CAUYSK010063734.1, from coordinate 50,049 downwards.
TTTTCATCCTTTATACATGTGATTATATGTATTTAGGGCTTTCGCCAGATCTTCAATGGCATGCATTTATCATTTTCAGCTTTAGCCAGAAAAAGTATACATTTAGTTAGGTTATTAACTTTTCTTCCTGACATCTACTTTTTTTGTTTTTCAGGCTGATATGCAACAAAAGAAAGAACCCGTTCAGGACGACTCCGATCTGGATCGCAAACGACGAGAGACGGAGGCTTTACTGCAAAGCATTGGTATATCGCCAGAGCCACCTCTAGGTACTTAAAAGTGCTTCATGTCATTATTCCTTAAATTGGATTTATATGGGATATACCATGTCCAGTGTTTACTATTCTTTTGTCTTTAGCTTTATTATTTTTTATTTTTTTAAGACATTCTGTGGCTTATGATTCAAGTTGCATGTACATTGGGAATTGAGGGGGCTGGAAGGAGATGGGAGGAAAGGTTGTAGAGTCATTAGCATTTTGCTGCTCGTTGACTGATTAGATGGTCAACCTTCTCCACTGTGTTATTAGTGGATTATTTTATACTTGTTAAATGAGTTGCCACTTGGTCAGTGCAGGAAATCTTGGAATTTCTTATTAAACGGTTCTTCATTTCCATTGCTAAATCCCAACCTCTCTTTGCCAATCTAAATACTGTAAATCTGGTTATGAATTTTATAACCATTATAGGCATAGAGTTATTCCATAATGAAAATAGAATGCTCAGTGGGAAATTTGAAGGCAAACTTCAAAAGGTGGCAGATTAGCAACTAGTTAACAAGTTTAAATTTATTTGACTCTATTGTATATCTTGATTTCATTGCTAATTGGCATTTTCACTGCACACCCTCCTCCAACTCATTCATTCCTAGTTATTGTCCGTGACCTCATGTTATCACTAAGGCTTGAATATTGAACTATTTGTTTTCTTTGTGTTGAAGGTAACTTGTGCATATTGTGTTTATTTTGTCACTTACCTATAAATCTCTCATGTAATAATTTGTTTTATTTTTCTTTTATCCTTTTGTTTTCCATACATTTAAGAGTAATCCTAGGGTGTCTGTAAAACTACATGATATCCAATATAGTAAAAAAAAACTCTTTTCAATAATACATAGAAATAAATACAGTATTGAGTCTCCTGTTTAAATGGTTTGTCTCCTTTTAATTCCATCATTGGCTTTTATATTAAAAGAAATTTTTATTTATTTCCATAGTTACTTAAACTAAGGATAAAAATTACCTCATGTACAACAAAATGACAAAGATTTATATGAATAAGAACATATATAATAAGCCCGCAAATTATTCAGTATTGCTGAATACAATTTAATGTATACACACCAAACTAAAACACCACTAAAAAGCATTTTATATTCAATCTCAATTTATAGTCGGTAAAATCATATGTCTAACAATGATATAATAAGCCCCAATAAGATTACATGATTTTGTTTAATTTCTTCAGGATATAGAAGATGTAACCTCTGGGATATTTGACTGATGGACCTTTCAGGAGCTGACAAACTTTTTTGTACTTAACTGACATCCAATATAAATTAGAAACCTTGCAATCAGTTATATTTGTGCTTCACAATAGCCTTTGATATTCTGTTGCAATATGAACACTGACTAAACACAATAGTAGCAGTATGTCCTATTCTATCCCACCTTTCATAAATCCAGTAATTAAACCTTAAGAACAAAACAGATAAATATCCCTGAACCATGACCAACTTTTGAACTATCCCTCCACCCCCGCCAAGGGCCCTGGCAAGAGGCGCCCCATTTTCATTTTTCATCCATCTCTCTGCCTTACCCTCTGAGTTAGCACAGAGAGTAATCAGTGAATTAATTGTGGAACCACATGAAAATTCCTAGCTCCTTGACAGATCTGCCATTGTGTTATAGGATTTGGGCGAAATAGTTAAGCCCTTTACCCTATTAAATAAATAAAAGGAAATTGCACATGATTGAAACCAAATGGGAATCTGTACTTATGTATTGAAGTTTCTTTCTGCCCATATGGCTTCTTTGGCATCTGTGATACTGAGAACCCGTTGAATCATCTGGCCTGCAGCCATCTTGGCTATTTGGTACAGCTTCTCTCTGAAGGACATTTGGCTTGTATCTGAAGGATAGAGGAAAAAAGTACATTTGCATTTCTTTTAGCTTTTCTCTTTTATTATCCTTGCTCTCAGATTTTCAGCTCATGCTGCCCTTGATCTTTGAACTTACTTCTCCTGTCTTCAGACTGGCAGTTAACATCCGGGCACATGGCAGTGTCTTCAAGAGCTGCTGTAGGCAAAGGAAAACAACCCATACACAGTAAACAGTACAATGGGATGAAACTATTAATTAAATGTAAAAATAAAGCAGCCTGGCATTTTCCTTTGTTTTGAATGAGATTTTTAAATTACCAGGTTCAATAGTTACCCTTTCTCTCTGTCACTTAGGCGCACATAGAAAATGCAGTTTATATTCTTCAGACAATACATTTTCCTCTAAACGCAGTCATGCAACAGACTTTTTTGACTTTCCTTGACCATTTAAAATGATCCAGAATCACTTATTTCATAATCTTTTAAAGTTTTATAGACACCCCATTTTATTTCTTAATAGGTCACATCTATACTAACAAAATAATGTGAAGAATCAGAATTATCTGGATAGTTCATGCTAGAGAGATATTTAACTTGAATTGTCTGGATAGCTATTTTGATTCTCCATTTTACTTTGTTAGGGTGGACATGGCCTCAGAATCCCTAAGTTAATTCTGTATAAATTCATTTCAAATTTTAATTTCCAAAATATGAAAAATTCACTTGACTTTCTTCCTTTTCTTTCCTGTTTTTTTTTTTTCCTTATCCCATAATGCCTCCTGGCCATATAACTGCTTTAATTTGGCCCATTTGTTTTGATTTGTCTGACACTGCTCTTCACCAGTGCAGCCGCTGCATTTTTTAACATGGGATACCTGTTATTTTCATTATTTAGTCCCAACCCCTATGTCTCCCTCCTCGAAATCAGTGAGCACTCCCAGTGAAGCTGGAAGCCAAGACTCGGGCGATCTGGGGCCATTAACAAGGTAAGAATTGTCCCTTTAAAAGGCCATGGTGGGACGTCAATAATACAGAAAGCACTGTTAGAACAATGGGAAATGTGCGTGCATCTGCATGTACACTCAGTCATTTTATGTTTAAGTTTATGGTGGCTTGCTATTTTTAGTGGCCTAGCAACGATCTTGAACTCACTAGAAATGATAAATGATTATTGTCCTTCTTTGAATGGGTGAACTTAACACCATTTGTCTTGCTTAACAAACGCGAACATATCCATTAGCTTTGGCCTACAAAAAGCAGGGAAGAACCAAAGATAAGTTGAATATATATCTAGCTTCTCCTTATTCTACTTTGGTTTTGGTTTCCATGAGAATCTCTGTGAATAGAACACTGAGATGTTCTAACCCTAAATTTAATTTTTCAAACATCTTATTTATTTGCTTAATAGACTTGACTAATTTGAAAACTCAGTGCTCAAAGTGTTTTTAGTAGTAGTAGTAGTAGTAGTAGTAGTAATATCAGGGTCGGCTGCTTCTGTTTAGTGAGTTAATTGCCAAATTTTTATTATGCTATGCAGACTCATAGATTATGTAACTTCTGAATGTGGAGAAAGACAGCCTCTAATTTGACCAGTGAAGAGGTATCAAAAAGGTAAAGATGTGAAAAGAAGAAAGAAGTAGGTTCATGAATGTAGATGGAGTCACAGTAACTGTCTTAATCCAGTTGTCCTCACCAGGATCCCCACGTGCAGGTGCCCACGGGTAGGTGACATAAATGAGTGTGGAAGCTGGTGCACAAGCATCCTATTCTTAAAGGCCAAATGACCTCTTCACAGCTCAGGCTGCTTGAGCTCATGTGGGAACATGGACCCGATTTTTCCATATCTTTCAATTTTTCATGAGAAGCTAAAAATTCAAATATTTATATGATAATATCTTAAATGTTAATGACTTTTATTAAAAACAGTTATGGGCTAAATTTATCATGAGGGCTGACAACTTGTGACCTCTGGCTTTGACTCTGAATTTTTTAAAAAAAATCATAAAATACTGTAATCAAACTTCAAATAAAAAAAGAAATAATCATCCCCAGCACTGCTATTGTAACAAGTCATCTTGTCTGTGTACCTTTTAATCCTTGTCTACCTTTGTACGTTTCTTGCCGCCACAGGAATTATTGGGAGAGAGGTATAAAATTTTGTATTTTTCTTTTTTCACCTAAGGCATTACGATAAGCATTTTCTTCTGAAGGTACACTGTTTTCCATACAGAGCTGGGTAATTTTGTAGATGAAAATATGGACAGTCTAATATTGGCTTGAGCTGTAAACTTTTTTTGCTTTTTTGAAACCAACACGTAAGACTGGAATTACCTCGCCCATTTCTGCCTGTTGGTGTGCTTCAGACTTGAGTATTTTGTTTTGATAAGGCCTTTCAAAACCGGAGGACACTGCTTTCAATTAAAAAAAAAGAAAGTAGAGGGTTTTGTGGGCACAAAGCTGGTTTATTTTAGCAAATCGCCTTTGTGATTTGGGGCAACACACGTCTCTCTCATCTTGTGCTTTGAACACTTCAAAAGGTCTTTGAGGGGAAAAAAAGTAATAATAACACAGTTGTATAAGACCTAACATTTATTCCAGAGCGGGCACAATATAATCACATTCCACAGGGGGTCCACTGGTCTATCATTAAGTTAATATATTTGACCATTTCTATACACTGATGGCGTGTGTCATTGCTGCTTAGCTTCAAGGGTGCAGTTGGCAGCATTAAATTCTATTACTGACTTCACAGTTGATGAGCCCTTTTGAAAACTTTCCAGAGAAAGCTGACCTATGCTGTTAGGACCCTGGGGACAGCAGCAATTACTCCTTCTCAGAGAACATCACTCTTCATTTCTTTCCCCTTCTTAAGTGATTTTTTTTTTTAACTTAGTGAACCACTTTGGGAGACATGCAGTCCACTCCCACCCCACGCAAACACTGACTACATTCACTTCTTCATAGGAAAGTTCTGGCAAGACTGGGTAACTAGAAGTCAATGAGTAAATCCCTTGCTAAGTACAGATTTCATAGAAATGTAAGAAAATTGGCATTGAAAAAATAATAGTTTTCAGAAAAACTGAGCACAGAGTTTGCTGGAGGAGAACGCATTAGGAATAGCTTAGTAAATCCTGCCCTTGTTTTGAACTTAGGAAAGTTCCACACAAATTTATGTTTTTGCTTTAATAAAATAAATATGAAAGTTAAATTGCAGAAGAATGTTATATTTCAGTTTTTAAAATTTCACTTGGAATGGCTTTTTATGTAGAAGAAACATCTTTGAAAACAATTTATATTAACACTTCATAAAACATTAGACTAGGAAAAAGAACTTAGTAATTCTTAATACTATATATAACTCTATAGTCATAAATTTGCCTATTTGTGTGGAATTTGGACTCTTTGAAAAGTGGGGTATCTTTCAGAAGATAACTTAGAAATCAAATTAACACACTGGGATATACCTAAAGGTGAACATAAATTCTGTCGTTCATTTTCCAAAATTTCAAACCAAAGCTGAAATTTTCTTTAAAAAGTCAAAATTAGCAAATATTTCTTATAATCCCTGTAACTGGTTAGTCTGCAAATTGGCATACTCAATGTACTCTGTTATAAACAAAAGATTAAAATAGGGCTCTAAAAAAAGTACAACAAAAATCCCTTTTATTGGTTTTAAGAGTAGTTGAATAAATTTTTAAAATGGGTGGAGAGTAGAAATATATAATAATTTTTCATTATACTAATATGATTTAATTTAAAAATTTCTTAACATAAATTGTCATAATTTATTTTGCAATTTCTACTTCTATTGTTATAGCCCACTTCTCATTTACAATCTATATTTGTGGGTTTTTTCTCTTTCTCTTGATCAGTTTTGGTAGAAACAGTCCTTGCTCAGTGAATCATCTTTGACAAACAGAAAGGTTTTGGATTTAAAAAAACAATTTTATTAATAAAACATTTGAAAGACTAGTTTTATTTATAAACACAAATGAAAAATTCTGTAATATACTATTTGCAACACAATATTAAGAGGATACTATGCTGTGGCTAATTAGTATTGAGCCAGAAATGCAAGGACATTTTAGTATAGGAAAATGTGTAATGATAATTCAGTATAGAAAAAGGTCAAAGAGGGGAAAATAGTCATTGCAATATATACCTAAATGATACTTGAGAAATTTAAACACACTCCTTATTTTAAAGCTTAGTAAAGTGGGAATAGAAATATATTTTCTCAATATGATAAAGAATATTAATCTGAAACCAATAGCTTACTTTTTTTCTAAATAAGAGTGAAGCATGAGGCATTAACACTTTATAATCCTTGACGAAGAACGGCTTTTGTTTAGATGAGCACGTGTCTGTCTTCCTCAGGAAATGATGTGTTCCTTGTGAGTAGGGACTAAGTAATATTTGAGGTTATATCCCTCGTATATGATAAATGAACTACCTTGCTGGTTTTTATAGATGAGGACACTGAGGTGCACAGAGAGCCTAAGTAATTTTCTCAAGTTCACATAGAACACAGCAATAGTGCTAGGTTTTAACCTAGGCAAGTTGATTCAAGTTTCCACAATCTGTACCTCTATCCTACATTATCTCTAACAATAAGTGATACGTGACCTGCCCCAAAAGGTTATTGTGAGGATTAGACAAAGTAATGCTCTGTAAAGCACTTGGAAAGGAGTTTGTCACATAATAGGTATACGTGAGTTTTAGCTATCATTATTATTATTACTGTTATGTTTTCTTCATGTTTAATTTAGCCATTTTCCCAATGGGAAGAGATCTTTAGATCTTCTCATAGAACATATTGGTGTCATTTTCAAATTTGGGAAGCATGCCTATATCTTCATCCAAATAATTATGTGAAAATGTTGAACGTGACAAGGCCAACGACAAATCGTAGTGTGTGGCCCTGGAGACCACTTTCTGGGATACCCAGCCTTTACACATTCATTAACTTTCAGAAATCAGCCAGAACTGAATCTACGTAAGTGGCGATCATTCAGCCTGCACTTATTATTCTCATGCACGTGGATGGCTCACAAGACACTTTACAGTAGATCTCTTCTCATGATTAGTTGTGACTCCTTAGGGTTCTCAATGACAGAACTAAACTGGAAGCTGAACTGGCCTGCAGAAATCTAGGAAAGTGTATTGACCTCATGAACTTCACCTGACACCGGGGCATAAACTGTAGCCTGTCTCGAACCTGTCCCAGATGGAAGAAAACTTTCAAAATGATTCCAAAGATAAAATATCTCTCAATGTGATAACATACTGTACAATCTCCTGTTACAATAATAACACGTGTCCAACATCCTTACCAAAATAGTCAGAAGGGGAGATTTCTGATATTTGTCTTTGGAGAGAAGTTGGAAGCACTTAACATGAGAGCAAAGGTACAAGGGGAATGGATTAGAGGTCATTCAGGCTTTCAGCTGTATGTGCACTCCAGATTAGAATTCAGAGACTAAGGGACAGATTTCTGCAATCCTCTCTGCTCGGTTTGAATATTAGGCCTCCATCTAGTTAATATTTAGTTACTTGATGGCAGAAAACTTTGGTAAAATAGAAATATTTGATATACTCAGCCTTTCCCTGTCTACTGCCTAGTGAATGCTCAAATAAGGAAATTAGATTGGCCTAGAATAATTTGTTCGTGGGCAACTTGTGCCCACTCAGTACTTCCTTTACTGAGTGACTTTAGGAGAAGAATATGTGCCGAGGGGCCACTTGGGTCTAATCCCCAACAGAAAATCCTCAGGACTTTCATATTCAACCACAATCAGATTCTGCAGGATTCTTTAGAACTACAAAAGCCACAAAGGGCTTGACCCATTTTGGTGAAAACATCATCTTCCAAGATGCTCCAATGAATCAGAGGCTAAAGGGAGGCATAAAGAAGATATTAGTAAAGGTGGAAAAGTGTATAAAACAATGCAAGACTATGGGGAAATTTAGTAAGACTGTTAAAATTTTGTCCATACAAAATTTTTTTAAATTAGCATTATATAAAGGGATGTTAAGAGGATGCTACCAGCTAATTGACTTCAAAGATCAGAGATTCTTGAAGTCAGTGATTCAAGACTGATTAAAAGTCAGTCTATTTGGAAATTAAAATAAGATTTACACCATAGGGTTTTTTTTCTCTTTATGTAGCACATTAACTGATATAGCTAAAAGTTTTTGATATCTTATCACTCTGTCTTCAGGCAGAGTATACTGTGTGTACCCATATGGTTATCATACAGTAAGCATCTATTTTAGCAAGGGATTGATTAGCTTTCTTCTAGAGAAACTGCTTGCTTGACAGAAGGTCTTCTGTGTAAGATTTAGGGAAAACATGTCCTTGCTCTATAATGGGAAGCCCTACATTTCTTCTGGAATCCGGCTCAGATCGCCTTTCTCTGTGGCTTAGTGTGGCAGTATCAGAGCTCCATGTTAGGGCTCAGGTGTTAGCCAGCAGAGGGAAGTTTCTCACACAGTAAATTCAGAAAAAGTCTTCCTTAAAAGAGCTTGATATAACTATGTAGTGCATTGTTGCAATTTTATTTCTGACTTTAGAAAATCTTTATCATCATCATTGCCAGTCCTAAGTAGGGAAATAATTGAGGTTAGGAAGTAAAACATTAACTTATTATTTAAATACCATCCTTACTTAATCGACATCATTTTAATGAATGTGACAGATTGAGTGATATGATGGATTTAAAACATCTTTATTATTCAGTATATTACTTTTGGAAATGGCATTTAAAAATTAGATATTTAGCCATGACATTGAATAGATATTTTCTGTTTGGCACTATGCTCACATAGTCCCAAACTGTTTTCGCTGGCTGATTAGTAACTAGTGAGTTGTTTGACAGAGAAGACATGTGGAACAACAGTTCAGAGAAAGTGGGGGATTCATGAGGGCTGTCTGTATTCTGCCCTGGAGCTGTCTGTCCATTTTAGAGAGAAAAGGAAGGAACAGGAAAAGTTGGGGTCCAATACGTTTGCTTCAGGGACTGAAGTTACTAAGGTCCTTTGGTAGAGAAGATGCCTGGACTTCTTTTGATTCTCAGCACACACCAGCAATTTGGTCAGCATTTTAAAGATAAGCTTTCCTTCTTCAGTGTGGAAGTGAGTCTGAAACTCTCCCTGGGACCATGTAGTGACATCATACCGTATAAGACTGAGTTTCTTATAAATGCTTTGGTGGATATTAAGGAAGTTAGGCAGACATACTCTGATTTATTCTTTCTTTTTTTAATAAAGAAAGTAAAAGCTATTTCTTTTGGAATCAGCTTTTCCTCACTATTCACACCCATCTGTAGAAAAGTCAGGTAAGGACTGTTCATTTGTTCGTTCATTCATCTATTCATTCAATAACTAGATGAGAATGTATTATCCACAAGACACTATGCTAGACTTTCAGGAAATATAAAGATAAGGAATTATTCTTACTTCCAAAGAGCCCCCATCTAGTACATTGACAGGTTTAATGTGAAGCCATCTAAGAAAATGTTTCTATGTAGTTACAGCTCTCAAATATGTATAATCAGAGTTGAGCAATAATGTCAGAAACCATTATGCCCAAATCATCTATAATTAATCTGTAGTATATTCAAGTGGCACAAGTGGTTTTGACTCATTACATAGAGTCTTGACACGTATTAGGCACTTGGTAAATGTTTATCGACTTAAGTGTGTGTGCGCACACATACATTCTTGCACTTGTGTGTTCTTGCACGTGCACACCTTGCAAAAGACTGAATAGGATATGTGTAGGAATAAAAACACAGGTAAAAGCAAGGCAACTCTCTGTGCTGTGAATTAAATCTTCAGGTATTTTCTTATTCTTCTATTCTTGTCCTGTATAGAGACAAGTTCCTTCTAAATGAGGTTATTGAGGACAAATGTATTTGGAGAGGAAGTCATCTGAGCTGGGCCTTCAAGAATGCACATGTTTTGGACAAGTAGAGATGGGAGGAAGGCGTTTTAGAGGATGGGCTGTAGAATGTATATTAAGGAGTCAAAAGAAAAAAGATCAGAATCTGGGAGACTAATACAACCATTGAGACAGCTGAGATTTCTGGCTTCCATATCTGCAGCTATTCATTGAATTCACCTGGGAACTTGTTATAAAAACACATATACAGGCCGGGCACAATGGCTCACGCCTGTAATCCTAGCTCTCCGGGAGGCCAAGACGGGCGGATTGTTTGAGCTCAGGAGTTCGAGACCAGCCTGAGCAAGAGCGAGACCCCGTCTCTACTAAAATTAGAAAGAAATTAATTGGACAACTAAAAATATATAGAAAAAAATTAGCCGAGCATGGTGGCACAGTAGTCCCAGCTACTCGGGAGGCTGAGGCAGGCGGATCGCTTGATCCCAGGAATTTGAGGTTGCTGTAAGCTAGGCTAATGCCATGGCACTCATTCTAGCCAGGGCAACAGAGTGAGACTCTGTCTCAAAAAAATAAATAAATAAATAAACAAATATGAGTCCTCTGGTATATTTCATATGTAGGATGGGGTGGATTCCCCTGACCCCAGATATCATGATGCTGGAGGTTTTGACTCCTCCTCAAAACTCCTTGGCTACCTGGGGAGCCCCTTAGGATTAACTGAGTGAATAGCAATGGGGGTTCATACACTTTATGGATGGCACAGACTATACAGATGTCACCATCCTAAGTGATATAGCTCAGTGTAATGTGGTAATTCCCATGTCTTTAACCTGGATGTCCCTGATAAAGGACAGGACTTAAGGATCAGCACAATTGTTCACTTAAGACAGCCATCTTAGCACTATATACCTTGACCAACAAATGGCCCTATATTAACATTTTTGCAAACTATTGAGTCATTTCATAAGATTTTCCCCTTTTGGGATAAAGAAGTCTGGGACTATGTTGCCTCATAGATACCAAAAATGTAAACCAAGGTAACACACTCTACATATACTAAGGCCATAATAGAAGGCATCATCAGGTCTCTCCTTATCTCCTTTGGAGTTACAGACATTACTGATAGTGACCAAGACACATATTTCACTTCTTAGAATACACAATTCTGGGCTCTTGAAAAAGACATTCAATGGAACTTTCATCTCCTTGGCAGATCCTAGACAGCCCATTAAATTTAGAGGCATAATGGGCTCCTCAAAGAACTTATTTAAATTACAAAGTGATAAATAGACTCCCTGTTTGTTGTCACTATTTCCACAGGAACGAATTAATCTAAATTCAAGTTCTCTAGGAACATACACTCCCTAGACCAATGCCCCACAGATCCCTCAATTGCCTTTATTGGACATAAAGTGGGGAATGCCTATAAAGTTAATGTTTTTGATGACTGCATTGCCACATACCCTCTCCCTCCTGGTCAAAGGCCTACTTCACTTCCAAGGAAGACATTTGTTTTTCTCTCTGAAAGTTTTAGTCATCCCCAAGGTCCAAACTGATGTCAAGGTAGCAAGGGTCAATTGTATTGTCAGATCTAGAATCTCAAGTGCTGCTTTGGCATCTCTGAGCCTCACGGAGCCCCAAAAGCCCTGGGAAAAAAGTTCCCCTGCTCATGCCAGATATGCTTGCAAACTCAGCAGGAAAGGCTCTCTTCCCAGCTAGTTCCCCCATCAGCCAGAACACCTATACCACACTGGGTCCTCAACCTAATAGGTCTCATTTCCCTACGAGCCCATAAAATTATTCAAACAAGTCAATCACTGGTTACATGGGTGTGTTCACTTTGTGAAAAATTAAGATTTGTATATTTTTCTGTTTGGATGTTACACTACAACAAAAACTTTAGAAAATAAATTTTAAAAAAAAGCTCAAACTAGTTTAACATGCACTTTTAAGAGAATAAGAATTGTAAATGTGAGACTTCACATTCTATTAATAATTCCAATTCTAAGTATGAGATTTTGTATTACCAAGGTATGTATTTCTCATTTAAGTGTATCTATAATTTTGAAGGTGAAATAGACTTTGTTGTTTAACAGAACTTACAGATGAAAAATATAACTGAAGGTACTAGTAATCTTCCTGGCAACTGTTATCAGGTTTCATAAGTACAGTGTAATAGTGGAATTTGAATAAGTCCGTATCGTAGTAAAATATGAAATCTAAATTAAATAAACTTTCTTTAAAAATGAGAAGCTTGCCTCTTTGAAAATTCCATTCAATTATTGATTTTCAGATAAATAATTTCTCTGTCTTTCTCTGTCTTTCTCTCTCTCACATACACACACACACACACACACACACACACACTCCAATATATGTCTAAAACGTACTCTGGACTGGTCATCATTCTCCAGCTTTTATATGCATCAGAATACCTTAAAAAGTTTGCTAAATCCAGATTGTAGGCGACAGCATCAGCAAGTCTGGGGTGGAGCCCAAAAATCTGCATTTCTAATAATTTCTCATTTGTTACTGATGCTGCTGATCTAAAAACCACAATTAGAGAATCACTGAAATCGATACAATTAAAACAGAAAAATAAAAAAGGAAACTGTTTTCTTAAGCATATAAAAATTTGAATGAGTTTGGACTATCTATTTTAATATTCAATAATGTCCATTTCTAGGAATGGAAACTTTTGAAGAGTGAAGGTGGGTAGCATATGACAGGACATCAAGTAGGATTTAACAATTATTAAATCCATTGTAGGTTATTCTGAATGGATGAAATAATCTCTGAGGGTAAAAATAGAACATTTTCTTTTATGAGAATGATAACAATATCTTATAAAGTTATTTATGGATTTCACAAAATTATACCAATGATATGGATTGCCTGACCCACTTAATTTTTAAGTATTCCCCAAACTGAAGGAAAACACACACTGAAAGAAACAAGCCCTTCAGATCAATTGTGATTCAAAATGTAATTACATATATGCCTGATAATGTCTCTGACATTGTCTGAAAATGGATATACGTTGATGTAATGATTGATAGGATAGCATTTGCATCAGTTCTCTTAAATTCTGTAGATGAATTTCCAATCAAGCTTTTTTCAGTACAGTTTCAGTCCTTCTTTGGGTATCATGGCCTAATTATTTTGCCATACATGTAATATTGTAGAATTGTCCTAAACTTTATATATTTTTTTAATTCATTCTTCTACCAGCCCTTTGAGGTATAAACCATTACCACTTGCTTTGCTTGTTGGTTTTTTTTCTGTTTGTTTTATTTTTTAAACAGTTAAGGTTTCAAGAGGTTCAATAATTAACACATTGTGAAAGAACGAGGTTTTCACTTTGGGTTCTCTAGTTCCAAATCAACTTTTTCTCTATTACAAACTTCCTCTCTGAGCAGAAGTAATGATTTGCAAACATATGAATCATAGCACAGCATGTGGAAATCAAGGTGATAGAAAAAGAGCAAAGATTATTTATTGAGGAACACCTGTATGTCACTTGCTGTGGATCGAAAAGTGAATAACACAACACATAGGTCTTTGCAACATATCACCTTTGTTCCACCCTGCCCTATATCCCACTGTAATCAGAGCCATAATAATTACCACAATAACTACTGTGAAAATGGAGATATTGAGAATCAGACAGACTGATCCTCAGGAGGATTCTGAGGGAGGGTGGACTCCATGAACCAAAACATTCTTCTTTATAAGTCAGAATTCACTCACTATATTTAGCTTCTTGTGTAAAAATCCACCAATTTGAGATTTAATTAACAAATATTTTATTTTTTAAAATGAAAATACCTTAGAAGAATAAGAATCCTTCACCATTAGTGCATAATGACCAACCGAAGAGTTCCATGAATCCATACTAATAAATAAATAAATAAATGGTTGAGAAGAAAATATATATGGGGAAATAGACAAATATTTTGTGGAAAGCAGTTCTAAATAATTTATATGGGAAGTAAAGAGGGCATAACCTCAACTCCTTAAGTGTGGGATGTACATGTGACTTCCTTCCAAAGTACATATTATATAAAAAAAAAAAGAGGAACTTCACAATGGAAAAACTTATAAACCCTACTTCAGCCAGATGATCAAGATTTATATCAAGTCATGTTCTTAGCATGTACTCTTGATATGATTGGATAAGAGTGACAATTTAGCTTCATGGTCTTCCTCCTCAAAACCTGTAAACTGAGTCTAATTATAAAAAAAATTAAAAATCAGAACTATTTCCCTTGTGAGACATTCTATAAAATGCCTGAAGAAAAAACTCTATAAAACTGTCAAGGTCATCAAAAGCAAAGGGAAGTCTGAGAAACTATCATAGCCAAGAGGAGCCTGTGATGAGTAAGGAGACATGATGATAATTGTAATGGAGCATCCTGGAATAAAAGAAAAAGACATTGGGTAAAAACTAAGAAAATATTAATAAAATATGGACTTCAATTAATAATAGTGTATCAAACTTGTTTGTTAATATTAACAATGCACCATAGTCATCTTAGATGTCAACAATAGGGAAACTAGGTGTGGAGGATATGATAATTTTCTGTAATAATTTTATAACTTTTCTGTAAATCTAATGCTATTCTACAATTTAAAAGTTTATTAACAAAAATGTAGGAGGGTGTTACTGCCATCCTGTTTGCTCAGCAGAATATTTGAAATACCCGTGCAATAACATTCAAATAAATTAAATGCCCACTATGATCCCCCCACACAGACACATACTAATGGTGAGAAAAAGAAACCAGACACAAAAGAATGCATACATACTACATGTACGTACACAGTACAGAATACTGTTCAAATAAAGTTCAAAAACTTTAAAATCTAATCCTTGGCATTTATAACACCATCTATAAAATTTGTCATTTTAAAACCTTATATGACTATAATCATACAATATGTACTCTTTTGTGTCTGTCTTTTTTTCTTAGTACTATGTTTTAGGGATTTATTCATGGTTTTGCATAGAGCTGTAATTCATTCATTTCGAATGCTGTGGAGTATTCCATTGTGTGAATACATAAAGTATATTCATCTAACATTCATGTAATAGGCCTTTGGGTTTTTCAAGTAATGGCTATTGTTTGCCTCCCTCCCTCCCCATGGCTATTGTTTTAGTTCATCTGACTTGCTATAACAGAAGATCATAGATTGAGTGGTTTTAAAAGAAAACAGAAATTTATTTCTCACAGTTTTAGAGGCTGGGAAATCCAAACCAAGGCACCAGCAGATTCGGTGTCCAGTGAGGGCCTACTTCCTGGGTCATAGACAACAGTTCTTTCACTGTCCTCACATAGCAGAAGGGGTAAGGGAGATCTCTGGGGTCTTTTTTAATATACGGGCACTAATACCATTCATGAAGACTTTTCCTTCATAACTTAATCACATCCCAAGGTCTCCACCTGCAAATACCATCACATTGGGGGTTAGGTTTCAACATATGAATTTGGAGAGGACATATACATTCAGTCTATAGAAGCTATTATGAACAATTCTGCTATAAATTGTAGTGTGTGTGTGTGTGTGTATGTGTTTTGCATATATGTACAGCAGGGCCTCATAAAACATTGTTTTGTTCACCATCATTTTGTTACAATGTTTATGAGAAAACAGTTGATTCCCAGACAAGGCCACTGTCTCTGTGGAGTTTGTATGTTCTTCCCATGTCCGCATGAGTTTTTATGGATACTCTGGTTTCCTCCCACATCCCAAAGATGTGCACATTAGGTTAATTGTCCTGTCTAAATTGCTCCAATTTGAGTGAATATGGATGTGTGTGTGAGTGCACTCTGCAGTGGAATGGTGTCCTTTCCGGGGTGGGTTCTCACCTGGTGTCCTGGCTACCAGGATAGGCTCCAGCCATCTTCACTCCACTCTCAACCCTGAACTGGAATAACCAGGTTGGAAAATGAATGAATAAAATTTATTTGAAAATAAACATTTGTAAAATATAGAATAATCAGATAAATGCACAACAATAAACAATGTGGTTCGAAATCCTCAGCAAGCCTGTTATATGGTGGTAGGAGATACATTTTACAATTTTCCCTTTGCAAACATTTATTTCTTGATTTAGTCCACCACCACTAGGACTGCCATCACTCCTTGGTTCACCAAAAATTGGGTAAGTGATTTTCTTACTTGTTCTTATTAATCTTACTTAAATGTATGTATAACTCATATTTATTTCAATGTTTAATATTAGAAGTTTTTTGAGTCTTCATTTAGAAGTTCGGTGATGTTTTGTGACAAAAAATATGCCATAGGAACTTTTCATTCTTGTTTATATCATTTAGCCCATGATAAAATTGGTTTCATATAGTCATTTCTCTTGAAATTGTAGTTTTTTAAGAATCTACAGACAGATGATATTAAGTGGAGACTTACTGTATAAGCCCATAGAAGTGAAAATAAAGTATGTGTACGCTCAAAATTAGTTGATAATGCCAATGACTTTGCCAGAATTGTTGTATCAATTAAAACTGTCACCAACAGTATATAAGAGTTTTTAAATTTATTTTTATTCCCAGTGTTATGTAGAATTTCCAACACTAACTAGATGCTCCAATTGTATTTGTTGAACTGAAGTCATCTATTTCTAACATTAAAAAATCACCTAAGCATTCAACAAAGGCTTTGGCATAAGACATATCTTGGGCTTAAAATCCCAAGTTTCCCATTTCCTATCTGTACAATTTTGACAAAAATTGCCTACCTCTCTGATAAATTTTTCTTAATTGTAAAATAGATTTGATATCGTCACCCACAGGAAATCATTAAGTAGGTGGAACAAAAATTACCACTGTGTATACAAATTCTAAATCAATGACTATAATATAGTACTTATTCATTCATCGTATAAGACATGCATAATACCTACATATATTAGGTCAAGAAATACTATTTTATTTTCAATGTACAAGTGAGACCCGGTGTAGAAAAGGTAAAGAAAGTTTGATTGAATGAGGCATAATCAAGGGCCTAAGAATGTTTATGTTTCAGATTACATTGAGAAGATTAAGACACTAGAAAGGTTTCTGGGACTGGCTATAAGAACAATACCAAAATTAGTATTGTTGTTCCCAAAAGAATTTGAAATTGATGATATAATTAAAATACATTTTAAAAGAAGAGTTCAAGTATAGTAGAAAACTAGGTTGTGACAAGGGCATGTAAAATAACATAAGGTGGTAAAAAAGTCATATTTTCCCTATTTCAAAGTGATTTGCAGCGATATATGTTTTTGTAAGACTAGAACTTTATTTTTTCTGAAATTCGCCTCTAAGTTGCGTCTTTGGAAATAGCTTATCTTTAAAACCCTATTCATTACATGTATGTTCTATTTACTGGAAAAATGTCTGAGGCTTGAATCACCAAATAAATCTTTTGAAGGGGACATAGCCAGGGAGGGGCAGGAATGAGAGGGACACAGACGTGTCTGACTCAAGGGTCAAGTCCGGCCATCCTACCAACTGTTCCTGAAGCGCTCCCGAACACCCTCCCAAAGGACACTGACTTGTGTCCCTGCTGTGTGACTACAGTGCATTTCGTTTTGCTTTGTATTAGTTCTCATGCCCAGCTGTGAGAACCTGAAGGGCAGGAATCATTTCTGTCCTTCTCTCTCAGTACCAGTGTCCTGTCAACCTACAACTAACGTCTCTCCAAGAAATGAAAACTGAAGCTGCGTAAGGAACTGTCCTCAGTATCCCAGGGATCAGACGGGGACATTGGCCGCATTCCGGGGTCCCCAGGGTACCCCCAGCGCTTCCCCGGCAGAACCCACGTCCACTTCTCAGGCTGTCCCGTCATCCGGAGTGGAAGACCGGGAGCTGGCGTTCACTGGATTCTCCTGACCCTAACCGGGCCCCTGACCCTGAGATCCTGACCCGGCCGCTTCGCACAGTCCCCTCCCTGGCTCGCTCCCCGCCCCGCGCACTCAGCATGTCCCGGCTCCTGGGCTCTCGGGGCGAGCTCCCTGCGGCCCGCGGCCAGGTCGGGTGAGCGTTCGGGGGACTGGGACGTCTGGGGCCGCTCTGGTTTGCAGCAATATTATAGTTTTAACAAGTACAAGGAAAATTCTTTTCTAATATTATATTATTAAGGCTTTATTTTTCAAAAGAAAGAAGGTGATTATCTGGACTTTAATATTTCATTTATCCATAAAAATGAGGATGATAATATTTATCCTGCCTATCTTTCTGTATCAGAAAAGTATTTTATTTATTTTTGTATGAAAATAAATTCAATACTTTAATTTATTCGATAAAAACATATTTTATCAATTACTATGTTACTAGACATTGTTCTAGTAACAAAACAAAATCGGCGAAGCCCCTGTTCTCATGAAGTTTACTTAAGGAAAAACAAATTTTTCATATACACAAATTAGATAAATTTAGAGAGTGTTAGTGTATGTCAAAGTATATTTTGGCAAAGATAAAGTTTTGTTCAAATTTAAAACATTGCTATTAACATCATAACCGTTTTGCATTTTCTGAGTATGCCTCCCTGTCCTCTGTGTGCCTCCTATGTACTCTAAATTTTTAAATCGATAATAACTGGTAAAATCCTTTTCTTCATATATGTAGCCCTTTGAATTTATAGGTGTATCACAAATTACAAACAAATATAAAAAACTGTTAGAAATTAAACAAATCAACAAAGAATAAATCAGTAAATAAAGGGATAATAGCCATATATTAAAATGGAACTTGATTTCCTGGTCTTAAACATCTATAGATTAATCTTTATATAGAATGTTTTGTTGTTAATTAACTTTCATTCTTCATTATTTAAGCAAACTCATGAAACTAATAATTGCTGATGTTAATCTTTATATGAAAAAAGGCAAACAATATTCTCTCTTCGTCATATTTTTTTAGAAATTTTTTGCTTAAAATATATACAAGTAAACACACAAATAAAACAACAATATCAGCCAGAGAATAAAAGAAATTTTTCTATGTAAAAAGTACCTAAAGTTTTTCATTTATTCTTTTATTTGACAATTCTGTACAGTGTTTTGTTTATCTGACATAAGACACATACCCTCATTTGTATACACACAGTGTTTCCACAGTCTGAACTGAACTCTTCAAAAAGGTAAGTCTTGTGGTACCTTACATACAAAACATTGTTTCAATGTCTGCTCAAGTTCAAAACTAAAAAAAATTTATCAGCCATATTTGGTAAGTGCAGCTATTGTGTCAAAATCAGAATTTCTGTCCCTCAACAGGGATAAAAGTTTTTACTTTAGGTTTGATACATGAATGAATTATGAAGAAGAACACAAATTATTTATCTACATACTATTTTATCTACTACCATATGTTTGGGTGATTTTGTACATTTTGAGCCTTTTTTTCAGCTATGAGTTTATGAACGTGGGCTACATAAATGGTCAAATGGCATAAACCAGGACAGGGAGCTACAGTGGTTTATATTTAAGGAACTAAAATGTTAGCTTTACTAAGATAAGTTTAGAATGGAAAGTATAAAGAGATTGTATTAAACGGTCAAGACATTTATAAACAAAGAAAATATCATCTTCCCAGTGATAGGGAGAGTGGAGATATTGTGGGGTTTTTTGGGCCATTTTGAAATTTATTTCAAATTTAGGTATGAAATAAAAAATCTATTCAATAAAAAAATCCCCTTTCCTTAGGGTAAGTATTAATTCCTGATGTTATCATAGACACAAATAGCTAACTATACACACAGGGAAAGTTCTAAGTGCTCTACACTCCTTGTCCCTTCTTTCTTCTTCCTCGAAACTATAGACATAACCCAGCTTACCTTTAAATCAGGAGGGATTATTTTAGTGGTAACTGAAAAAAAATGATATAGAGACAAAATACATTAGCTTTCCGGCTTTTTTTTTTTTTTTTTTTTTTGCTATTGATGTCTGATTGCGTTTATATTTTATCTGTAACCTACATTCTAACTGGGAAATACATGAAATCATTGGAGGACAAAAATATAACCACATTTATAATAGAGAAGAGTAAGTTGTTCTTGGAAAAAAAAATTAGGCGTAACTGAGGAAAAAAGATGGGAACTGTAATGAGAAAATGAACTAAATCTATAGAGTATGATGTAAGAGGGTGCCAAGAAACAAAAGTTTAGTAGGTAGGGATGAAGAAAACATCACGTCTCTAGCCTCACATTATATATTAACCTTGTTCTGTCCTTCCAACAACCTCTAGGAGAAAGAATATTTCCATGACAGAATATCCTAAGAAGTGATCAAGAGTGGATTGAGCCAGATGTGGTGGCCCAGGCCTGTAATCCTAGCACTTTGGGAGGCCGAGGCGGGAGGATTACTTGAAGCCAGGAGTTCAAGATTAGCCTGAGCAAAAGCCAGATCTCATCTCTGCAAAAAAAAGAAAAATTAACCAGGCATTGTGGCACGCATCTGCAGTCCCAGATTTGCAGGAGGCTGAGGCAGGAGGATCGTTTGAGCCCAGGAGTTTGAGGTTGCAGTGAGCTGTTATGATGCCACTGCACTCTAGTCGGGAAGGTAGAGTGAGACCCTGTCTCCAAAACAAAAGGAAAAAAAAAAAGAAAGAAAGAAAAAGAGTGGATCGAAACAACTACAAACAAGTTATTAAACAAAAGGACCAGGAAACCAAAATGAGGAGACTTCAAGCATGTACAAATGTTCCCAACTTATGATAGTTCGACTTAGCTACTTTACAGTAGTGAGAAAGGGATATGCATTCAGTAGAAACTGTACTTTGAATTTTGAAATTCGATATTTTCCTGGGCTAGCAACATGTAGTACAAAACTCTTTTGTGATGCTGGGCAGTGGCAGTGAGCCTCAACTCCCAGTCAGCCACTCCGTCATAAGGGTAAACAACTGACGCTCCATGGTGTTGTCAGATGATTTTGCCCAGGCTAATGTAGGTGTTGTGAGCATGTTTAAGGCAGGCTAAGCTAAACTATGATATTCAATAGGTTAGTTGTATTATACTATTTTAAATTTATAATGGGTTTACTGGAATGTAACCCCATTGTAAGTTGAGGAGTATTTGTGTATGGTGTTATTGAATATACTTGATTTGTAGTGGAGTTTGTTGTGAAGCCAGCAGTTCAACAGCAAAAAAAAAAAAAAAAAACCTCTAGCAACTTCAAACAAAATTAGATTAAGATTTGTGATTATTAGAAGCCTATTAAGGAGAGACTTCTTTTATTTGTAACCATGTGAAAATTTTGTCTGATATTGTCAGCAATGTAAAATATTTATGGATGCAGGTATAAATGAATTTGAGGGTTTTGGGCAAAATTACAGTGGAAAATACTGAGATAATCTTATTACAGTCAACCATGTCAAGGATGGTGTCATGCAAATGATTAAATGCTGTTCTTTACAAGATACATAGCTGTTCTGGTAACTTAGGAAAAATTAATAAAATAATAAAGTCAACACTTAGGCGAAACATGAGCATGCAATGTAACTCTAAGAATTGTTTTCATTATCATTTTTTTCAAAAGAGCAAATGGTTTAAAAGTCCTTTTCTGAAGATCAAGTTAGGATATTTATTTATATGGGAAAGCTTAACAATAAAAAAAAATACGTGATAGTAGCACCAGGCTGAGATATCATAATAAAATGTAGATATTTTCCTTAATGCCACTATAAATACAAGGAACAAATATGGAAAGACATGTTGTACTGTATCTCAACTCATTAGCAGTTAACGAAGCAGAGAATAACAGGAGTCCGGAAGGAAATAATGAATAACATCAGTGGAAAAGGCCAGGAAATGAAGACAGATAATGGGCACAGTGAGCCAGTGCAGGTTTTCAACGTTAAATTCATAGATAACACCAGATGCCTTTTCCCAGTGCCTCTTAGAATAAAGTCTATGGAGAAAATAATCTTCAAAGGTTAATTATATTCAAAATGCTTTTTTATTTCAAAAGGGCATGAACCTTGGCAATGTTTTAGTGGTTATAATGATTATTTAGTACAGAGTTAAATGTACAATGGTCAGTATTGCAAAGCAAATTTCAAGTTATGTCCTTTTCCATCTCTGCTTGCCTCTAAGCAGTTTCATTTGCAAGTCATCATTAAGTGTCAAGCTTAAAAGATGGAGCAGCAGTCCCCAACATTTTTGGCACCAGGGACTGGTTTCATGGCAGACAATTTCTCCATGGACACGGATGAGGGAGATGGGGGGTTTGCAGGAGGTGAGGGGTGGGGGAGGGAGGGGGAGGCAGAGCTCAGGCACTGATGTGGGCCCTGGTTTTTAACTGGCTGCAGACTATTACAGAGCCATGGCATAGGAGTTGGGGACCTCAGATGTACAGAATTTGGTCCTGGGTTCTATCAAATATATGTTGCTGAAGTTTCTGAAATATTAGGATGATTCTGGACACATTTTTTCTTCAATAAAAACTTTCATAAGATATTCTTAAACTAGAAATTTTTCATTGTTTTCTTTTTGTTTCAAGAGAGTTTGCATCTAGATGAGAAGTAAAAGAATAAACTTGGAAAAGTAGACTTTAACAGAAGAAAGAGAAAACAAATGTTTTCAGTAATTCCTGGGAAATTATATCAAATGGCTGCATGAGATACCGGCATTAGCATAAATTAGGACCTCACAAACACTTATCAGAGCATTTTAGGAAAAAAAATACAAAAAAAAACTGACTTGACATTATACATTTTCTTTTTCTTTGATGTTTTTACTTAATATAAAGAAAATATATATCTGAAGCATAAAAATGCTTTCTTATGGGTATGAAGGAACTCAGGAAATTTCAATCCAAAGTATGACTCCTTGGTATAAAGAATTTTTTTATTTGAAAATATTAAGGGGGTAAAAATGTTTTTGGTTACATGTATCAAATTTGTTATGCTTGAGTCAGGGCTATAAGTGTGTCCTTCACCCAGATAGTGTTCATTGTACCTGTTACGTAGGTTTTCAACCACACCCTCCTTCACCCTCCCCCCCCTGCTTGATTTCCACTGAGTTTTAATTCCTCTTGTGCGCATGTGTACTCATCGGTTAGTTCCAAGTTAACAGTGAGTGCATGTGGTGTTTGTTTTTCCATTCTTTACATACTTCACTTAGGATAATGCTCACCAATTCCATCCAAATTTTGGTGAAAGGCCCTAATTCATCTTTCTTCATGGCTGCATAGTATTCTATATTATACATATACCATATTTTGCTAAAAAAATTCATGAATTGATGGCACCTGGGTTAATTCCACATCTTGGCAATTGTGAATCATGCTGCAATAAACATTCATATGCAGGTGCCTTTTTGCTAAAATGACTTCTTTTCCTTTGGGTAAATACCAAGTACTGGGATTGCTGGATCAAATGGTAGGTCTTCATTCAGTTCTTTGAGGAATCTCCAT
This sequence comes from Avahi laniger, assembly GCA_963575035.1. Lineage (NCBI taxonomy): Eukaryota > Metazoa > Chordata > Mammalia > Primates > Indriidae > Avahi > Avahi laniger. Next base: position 26,634 of record CAUYSK010063734.1, on the reverse strand, counting down.
ACTGTTTTCCACAGAGGTTGCACTAATTGGCAGTCCCACCAGCAGTGTATAAGTATTCCTTTCTCTCTGCATTGATGCCAGCATCTATTGTTTTTGGACTTTTTAATAAAAGCCATCCTAACTGGGGTAAGGTGATATCTCATTGTGGTTTTAATTTGTATTTCCCTGATGATTAGTAATGTTGAACATTTTTTCGTATGTTTCTTGGTCATTTATCTACTTTTGAAAAACTTCTGCTCATGTCTTTTGCACACTTTTTAATGGGGTTGTTTGTTTTTTTCTTACTGATTTTCTTGAGTTCTTTGTAGATTCTGGTTATTAGCCCTTTATCAGATGTATAGCTTGCAAATATTTTCTCCCATTCTGTAGGTTGTCTATTTGCTCTGTTGATTGTTTCCTGAGCTATGCAGAAGCTTTCTATTTTAATCAAGTCCCATTTATTTATTTTTGTTGTTGCTGTGATTGCCATTGGGGAGATATTCACAAATTCTTTGCCTAGGAGGATATCTGGAAAATTTTCCCAACATTTTCATCTAGCGTTCTTATGGTTTCATAGCTTGCATTTAAGTCCTTTATCCATATTGAATTAATTTTTGTGAGTGGTGAGAAATATATATCCTGTTTCATTCTTCTGCATGTGGCTATCTAATTTTCCCAGCACCATTTATTAAGTAGGACTTCTTTTCCCCAGTTTATATTGTTGTCTGCTTTGTCAAAGATCAGTTGACTGTATGTGCATGGTTTTATATCAGGGTTCTCTGTTCTGATCCATTGGTCGATGTCTCTATTTTTCTGTCAATACCATGCTGTTTTAATTATTATAGCCTTATATAATTTGAAGTCTGGTAATTTGATATCTCCAGATTTGTTCTTTTTGCTTAAGTTAGCTTTGGGTATTTGGACACTTTTCTGGTTCCAAATGAAGCATAGAATTATATTTATAGGTCTATGAAATATGACGTTGGTATTTGATGGGAGTTGCATTGAATCTGTAAATCACATAGGACAGTATGGAAATTTTAACAATGTTGATTCTACCAATCTCTGAGCATGATATTGTTTTCTATTTGTTTGTGTCATTTGGGATTTCTTTCCTCAGTGTTTTGTAGTTATATTTGTAAAGATCTTTTACATCCTTGGTTAAGTATAATATATTTGTAGGTATTTTATTTTCTTTGTTGGTATTGTGAATGGTAGTGACTCTTTAATTTGACTCTCAGCTTGACTGTTATTGGTGTATTGGTGTGATTTGTGTACGTTGATTTAGCAGCCTGCGACTTTGCTGAATTTATTTATTAATTCCAGGAGTCTCTTCATGGAGTCTTTGGGAATTTCTAGATACAACATCATATCATCAACAAAAAGTGATAATTTGACTTCTTCATTCCCAACTTGGACACCCTTTATTTCTTTCTCTTGCCTGATTGCTCTGGCAAGGACTTCCTGCACTATGTTGAATAGAAGTGGTGACAGTGGGCACCCTTAACATGTCTCAGTTGTTAGCGGGAATGCTTTCAACTATTCCCCATTCATTATGATGTTGGCTATGTTTTTGACATATATGGCTTTTATAATCTTGAAATATGTCCTTCTATGCCTAATTTATTGAGGGTTTTTATCATGAAAGGGTGCTGGATATTGCCTAATCCTTTTTTTTGCATCTATTAAGATGATCATATTGTCTTTCTTTTTACTTCTGTTTTGGTGGTGAATCACATTTATCAATTTAAGCACGTTGAACCATCCTTACATTCCTGGGATTAAGCCCACTTGTTAATGGTGGATTGTTATTATTGTTTTTTGATGTGATGTTGAATTCAGTTTGCTAATATTTTATTTAGGATTTTTGCATCTATATTCATAAGGGATATCATTCTATGGATTTCTTTTTTTGTTGTTATTGTGTGATTTCCTGGCTTAGGTATCAAGGTTATCTGGCTTCATAGAATTAGTTGGGGAGGATTCCCTCCTTCTTGATGTTATGGAATAATTTTTGTAGGTTGGGAACCAGCTCTTCTTTGTTGGTCTGGAATAGTTTGTCTGTGAATCTATCTGATTCAGGGGTTTTTTTTTTTGATTGGAAGATTTTTTATTATTGCTTCGATGTCATTGCCTATTATTTGTTGATTCAGAAGTAATATTTCTTCTTGAATGAGTCTTCGGAGGTTGTGTGTTTCCAGGAATTTGTTCATTTCCTCTGTTTTTGAATTTATGTGCTTAGAGATTTTCACAGTATTTACTGATGATATTTCATATTTATGTAGTATCAGTTGTAATGTCTCCTTTTCCATTTATGATTGAGCTTATCAGGGTCTTTTTCTTTTCCTGTTTAATATAGAAAGATGTCTGTCAATTTTTTTTATCTTTTCAAAGAACCAACTTTTTTGTTTCATCGATCCTTCGTATTGTTTTTTGTTTTACATTTCTTTTATTTCTACTCTGGCCTTCGTTACTTCTTTTCTTCTGCTGGCTTTAGTTTTGGTTTCCTCTTTCTTTTTCTGATCCTTGAGACATGTGATTAGATTGTTAATTTGTGATCTTTCTGTCTTTTTGACATAGTCATTTAAAGCTATGAATTTTCTCCTTAGGGATGTTTTTGCTGAATCCCATAGATTTTGGTAACTTGTGTCCTCTTTGTCACTCAGTTCAAGAAATTTCGATTACCATCTTAATTTCATTATTGACTGAATAATTTTTCAGCACCAAGTGGTTTAATTTCCATTATTTTATGTAGAATTGTGTGTTTCTCTTGGAGTTGGTTTCTAGCATTATTCCACTAAGGTCTGAGAAGATACATTGTATGATTTCTATTTTTTGAATTTTGTTGAGACATAGTTTGTACCCTAAATTATGATCCATGTTGGAGAATGTTCCATGTGCTAATGAGAATAATTAAAGTTCAGTAGTTTTTGGGTAAGATGTTCTGTAAATATCTGTTATCCCCATTTGTTCTAGTGTCTCATTTAAGTCCAGTGTTTATTTATTTTCTGCTTGGATGATCTGTCCAGTTCTGTCAGTGGTGTGTTGAAGTCCCTGGCAATTATGATGCTGCTCCTTATCTCTTTGCTTAGATTTGGTAGGGTTTGCAGTATGAATCTGGGCACTCAGGTGCATAAATGTTAAGGATTATTATGTCTTCTTGCTGAATTGTTCCCTTTACCATTATGTAATGACCATCTTTGTCTGTCTTTACTATTGGTGATTTAAAGTCAATTTCATTTGATGTGAGAATGACTATAACTGCTTTCTTTTGATTTCCACTTACATGGAATTTTTTTTCCATCACTTCACCTTGAGCCTGTATGAATTCTATTGGGTTAGATGCCTTTCATAGAGACAGTAGATACTTTGCTTGTATTTTTTTCATCCATTAAGGCAGCCTGTGTCCCTTGAGTGGGACTTTCTGACCATTCACATTGATTTATAGAATTGATATGTGGGATGCTGTTCTGCTCATCCTGTTGAGTAGTACCTTGTTGCTTTGTTTTACTTCTTATGCTGCTGTTTTAAATGAGCTCTGAACTTTATCTTTTGGGTGGTTTTACTTTTGTGGGTGTCTATTGCAGTGATCCATGTATAATGCAGATCTAAGTATTTCCTGCAGGGCAATTCTGGTCTTGACAAATTCCCTCAGTGTTTGAGTGTCTGGAAAAGTCTTTATTTCTCCTTCATATATGAAACTTACTTTTTCAGGGTACAAAATTTTAGGCTGGCAGTTGTTTTTGTTTAAGAAGACTGAAGATGGAGCCCCCATACATTCTGGCTTATAAAGTCTCAGTTGAAAAGTCTGCAGTTAGCCTGATGGGTTTTCCTTTGTAAGTTGCTTGATGTTTTTGCCTCACAACTTACAGGAGTTCCTCCTTTGTGTTGACTTTGGCCAGTCTGATGACTATGTGTCTTGGTGATTGCCTCTTTGCAATGAATCTCCCAGGTGTTCGTTGAGCTTCTTTTACCTGCATGTTTAAATCTCTGGCAAGATGAGGGAAGTTTTCCTCAATTATTCTCTCAAATAGGTTTTCCAGCCCTTGTGTGTTTTCTTCTTCACCCTCAGGTATGCCTATAATTTTTATATTTGGCCATTTTACATAATCCCACATTTCTTGTAGGCTTTGTTCATTTCTCTTAATTTTCTGTTCTTTATTTTTGACTGGCTGAGTTAATTCAACAGAGTTGTCTTAAAACTCTGAGGTGCTTTCTTCTGTCTGGTCTACTCTAATCTTAAAACTTTCCATTGTATTATGTATTTTCTTAAATGAATTTTTCATTTCCAGAAGATCTATTTATTTATTTTTTAATATATCAATCTCTTTAGTGAATTTTTTGTTCATTTCCTAAAATGTTTTTTTCTGGTTTCCTTAAATTGGTTTTTCATTTTCTCTTAGATTTCATTGAGCTTCCTTACAACTTGTATTTGAAATTTTTTATTTGTCATTTCAATATTTTCATTTTGGTTGGTATCCATTACTAGAGAGCTTATCTCCCCTTTTGGTGTGTCCTTTCACTCCGACTTTTTGTACTTCCAGAGTTATTTTACTGATTCCTTCTAATTTGGGGCAGCCGTCACTTCTTATTTTTAGATTTTCTTTTGTTTAGATGAGGCCTTTTTCTTCTTCCCCTTTCACTCATAAGGGACTATCTGTAGCATAAGTTGGGTAAGAAACCTTGTCTTTGCTTGTGGGTGATTTGATGGAGGTCTAGGTTCTGGATGGATGACTTATTCATAGATATCCTTAGTGTGGTGGTTTTCTCATTAGCTAATTTTTTTATGGGATATAGCAGTAGTGAGCTATGTGTATGGGTGTATTCCTTGTCTCTCTCTGATGAGGAAAGATGGAGGTCTTTGAGATTCTTTCTCTTTCCCCAGCCCCATGGTCTTCTTAACAGTGTGAATTGTATTGGCACACCCAGTTTAATCTCTGAGACAGTAGTTGGTGCTTGTGAATAAGAATCAAGCACACCCTGTATGATTGAGTCAGTAAATGCTGTAAATGGCTGGGCAAATTGACCTCCTGTCAGTAGGTGGCACCTGCTGGAAGGAGCAAGCTATAGTGTTGTTTTGGGGACCAATGACTGGTGCTAGCCCCTCAGGAGAATCACCTGAGTGTCTCAGGTAGTGGGTGGGGCCCTGGAACTTCTAGGTGAGTCCTCATTTTCCACAACAGCAGAGGCAGGTGTGGAAGTGAGGCTAGGTGGGGCTAGGTTCAGTCAGCCTGCTCTCAGGCTCTACAAAAACTGTTAAGGTACCTGTATTGGCAGGGATGTAAAGCCCACTCTCAGACCTCCAGGGAGGGGCTGAAGTGGCCCTACCTAGCGAGAAAGTCTACTTGTTGTGAATGGGCCATCTGAGATTTACAATCTGGCTGTCAGAGCAAGTTTCATTCTTCTTCCCCTTCCCCTGCTCCTCAGGCTCTCTCAGGCATCTGTCAACACACAGGAGCTCAACTAGCTAAGTTCCACCACAATGGCACTGCAGGCTGGGAGCTTCCCTGTCCAGGATCCCACCCTGGCCTGAGACCAAGACCTTCCTGTGGGGGTAGGGGAGCTCCATGGATGTGCTGTAGCTGGGACAAAAGCTGCCCTCTCCTCTCAGTTCTGCCCATGTGGGCTTCCTTGCCTCTCAATGTTAGTTCACAAATCTCCCCTCTGTGCCTCTGAGCAAAACAGCTGAGTCCTGGGCGTGCAGAATCTGGCCTGTGGGATCCCCAGGTCCTCAAAGATCAATCCCTGACTGAGCCCGGGACTAGTGTGCTGGTTCTAAATTGCCTATGGGGTGTTCAAGCAGGTTTGATGTCCCTCTGCTTTGAGATGTGCCCTGCTCCGATGGAACAGGCAAGCAAGCAGCACCGGGGAGGGGTGGTGAGCAGGGACCTCACAGTCTGAGCACTCCTTAGTCCTCTGCAGATCTTTAAGGGGTAAAGTTTGAGCCCTACTCTCTGTGGGAGCCTCGGTGTGGTGGATGCATAAACAAGGGAAGCAGTTGCTCCTGAAAGCTCCAGCTAAATCCTCTCCCTCAGCAAGCACAGGCAGGGGAGTGGAAGGGGAGGCAAAGAGTCTGGATGGAGGAAAGTTAGCACTCTGGTCATCTCTGTCCCTTTTCCCAGAAGGCAGCCTTCCTGGAATGTCCAGGCTATGGGGTCACTTGGATACCCCAGAGACCCACTGACCCCTGTGGCTCTTGTAGTCTGGTCCAAAGTTGGGAAATGTTTGTGTGGAAATGAGTGAGACAAAAACTGAAGGGGTAAAGCTCCCTGTAGAGGACAAAGGTGCGTGGTGGGTGGAGAACAATATGGTGCCTGCCCTCTAGACTCAGGTCTGTGGTAATGGGAAATGCCCCTGAGGGTGCTGGCAGGCTGGTTCTTTGTCCTTAAAAAGCTCCCTGTTCACTAGTGGCAGTTGCTTTTAGCCTCATGAGGACAAAAAGGCTCTCCAGCAGTTTGGGAACGTACTGGCTGCCAGAGATATGAGGGAGGGAGAAACAAACTGCTCCACTAACCCTTTTAGCTGGACTCCAAGCCTCTCAGGGGTTGACCTCTTCCGATGTCTTACTCCTTGTTGTTCTGTTCTGCAGCTTCTTCCCATGGAATTTCTTGTATGTTGCGGAACATTTCAATCAGGATTACACCCAATCTATGTGTGTTTGTTTGTTTTTTTCATCTAAACTTTTCCTTCTTTCTGAGGCAGCTGGTGTCTCTGGGCCACCATCTTTTCCCTCCCAAGAATATTTTGAATTAAAGGCCCTTCCAGATAAAAAGGCATTGGAAGGGGCTTTCCCTCTATCTGCATAAACAGGATTGACCTATTAAGAGATCAAAAAGAACAATGGACTTCCCTTTCTCTCCCTGTTTTCTCAATTTATAACAGAATGCAACCAGACCTGGCCCAAATCATTTAAAACATAATACCTCTCTCTCAGGTTAATTTACAAGTCAATCAATTTCCCCCCCATCCATTCATTCTCCCAAGAATCTAGTCATCCTCCCTAGCAACTGTGTATTGCCCCTAAACAGAATTATCTATTTTTCATTTTTCCCCTCCCCTCTTAAAAGTGCATGTAAAAATATCTGGATCCCATTGGGATTGTGAGTAATCACTCTGTGATTCTCCCCATGCACATGGTAAATAAACCTTTTCCACCTCACCCCTACTGTTTGAAGTAGAAGGCAGGATCTCAAAGCTTTTCTGCTCTCCTGAAAACCACAGTAAGGAAAATCAGAACTCTGACCAGCTGGCAGCAAGGTAAGATACCTTAACTTACCAGTCAGATTCCTGGTTTTCTTACCTCTGTGGGCTCCAGTTGAGCAGGTAGTAAAAGATCGCTGTCCTTTCCAAATTTAAGATTAGTGACAGCAAATATTTTTGTGAGTGACTAGTCTTGTGAGTGACTCTAGTGTTGGTTTATTTTTTGCTACTTTGTGGTATGAATATTCATACTATTGGATTCCCTCTCCTCTCAGAAATAGCCTTTTTTGTTGTTTTTGCTTTCTTTTGTCATTGTCTTTCTGTGTAATTTTTGTCATAAAAGGGTTAACATAGGGTAAAACTTTGGCCTAGTACCCCATAAGCCCAATGTTTGAGCCAGCCCTACAGGCTAGCCAGTTATAGTGCCCTGGCTAGACTGGCATCTATTTAGACAAACTTTGCTGAAGGTCCCCGAAAACAAAAACTTTATGAGGTTTCCCTCTCATCTTGTTTCATGTCCCTGACCTTGTCTTGTAATTGAGTGGGAATTTTATCCTCAGTCTTTGCCATCTGGGGGGTTTGAGTTTTTTGGGGAGAGCACTTCTGGTGGCCAATCTGGAAAAGATTGGCAGTCTGAGACACATGAGATTCTAAGCAGCACACTCTTAGTACAAAAAGTGTCAAGCTTTAGGGGAAGTCTTTGTCTTACAATGTCCTACCCTCTTTGTTATCTTGTCTATTTCTGAGAGTGAATTTTTGGAAATTTTGGAAACTACCTTCTCTGTGCCTTCTCCAGGCTAAACCTGAAAATTACCACCTGGGCTTTCTGTGAAGAGGCATTGGATTGAATTTCTTTGGAATAAATTTACCATTGAGATTAATGGCCAAAAGATCGATCCTTTAAATTAAACTACTTCTAATTTTTTAAATATAAATTTTAGAGATCTCTTTTGTGAAATGATTGCTTTGTTTAGATTAATAAAGAAATTAGATTAGAAGAAAGACACATAATATTGTGGCTAACCTTAAAAATTCTCTTGACAAAATTAAAGAGTGAATATCTGATCTAAAACAAAGGTTAAAATCCTTTGAACACTGCCCCTGTGGCAATAATTTCATATGCCAATTTAACTTGAAGACTAATGGTTAAAGTTCTGTGCTTTCACCTCGGTGTCCTAGATTTGATTCCTGGGCAGGGAATGAGCCTCTTCTGGTTTGATATTTGTGTAACTTTCTCCATTCTCTTCTCTTCTCTGCACAGCTTTCTGTGGAGGCATACAGGGCTTTTAGATATTTATATATAAATGGTCAGCTAAAAAACTAGTACCCTAGAAAATAGAACTGGACAAAAATTGTGAGTTACATCTCATTTGTGGCTATCTAGTCTTTTCTTTCTATGAATTGTTTTAATGGCTTTTCTGGACCTTGTAAAACTGTTCTCCACCTCTTTAAAAACACCTCTTGCTTCATTGATTAAGTTATAATCCTGGTTAAGGCTTATTGGTTTCACTTAAATAGGTACTTTAGGTTAAACCATTCAAAAGCAAAACTGTTAGCTGTTTGTCCTGGCTAAAGTTTGCTCCATTCAGCTTCACTGTTTTCTACTCTTTCTTCTTTGCTGATCATAGAGTTTTTGCCAATCAAAGGCAGCCAATTGCTTAAACTATATTTAAGTAAGGTAATTGCTGAGCTGTAACCAATTCAGCTGTTTCTATACCTCACTTCCACTTACTGTATGTCACTTTCTCCTTTCTGTCCATGAATCTTCTTCAACCATGCTATGGCATTACAGTCTCTCAGACCCTATTCTAGTTCAGCTGCCCAATGTGTGAATTGCTCTTTGCTCAATTAAACTGTTAAGTTTAATTTTTATCAAAAGTGGGTTCTGAGCCAGACCTCCCAGCGACCCCTAGAAGCACTGAGAGTCCAAGTGAGGTACCTGCAGGATCTGTTGCCCATTGCTCTCTCATTGCAACTGAGGCTCATGGGTAAGTTCTCTCTCAGATTCCAAAGTGCCACAAATTTATGTTTTAAGTTCTCTAAGTTTGAGCAAATTTTTGATCAAGGATGATCTCTCCATCTCAGGATATTTACCTTAATCACATCTCCAAAGTGCCATGTAAGATAACATTTTCACAAGTTCTGTGGACTATGATGTGGACATCTTTGAGTGGCTATTATTCAACCCACTACAAGGAAAAGAAGGGAGCAGAAAACAGGAAAGGTTTGTTCTATTTGTCTATCATTCACCTGTAGTGGTGAGGGGAAACTTGCCCTTTCCCCCAAGAGTTCACTGAAAGATCAACTCACAATTAATGCAGATTAATAGGAGAAAAGTTTATGCACCATGTGCATGGGGAGAATCACAGAGTGATTACTCAGTAACCTAGTTGGATCCAGATATTTTTATACACACCTTTTAGAGGAGAGGGGGGAAATGAGAAGTATAGGTAATTCTGTTTGGGGTAATAAATGGTTGCTAGGGAGGATGAATAGATACTTGGGAGAATGAATGAATGAGGGGAAAATAGATTGACTTGTAAATTAACCTGAGAGAGAGGTATTATGTTTTTAATGATTTGGGCCAGATTGAATTGATTGGTTGAATTCTATAATATATTGTGATAACAGAGAGAGGAAAGGAAGTGCATTGATCTTTTTGATATTTTAATAGGTCATTCTTGTTTATGTAGATAGAGGGAAAGCCCCTTCCAATGCCTTTTTATCTGGAAGGGCCTTTAATTCAAAATATTTTTTATACCATGGGATCATATTTTGGGGTAAAATTTTCTGAGCTCCTTCAATCCCCCTGTCTGGAATTTCCCTAGAAGTTTCACACATTAAAAGCTGAGTCTGTGGCTGTGGAAAGAGAACTGGTTAGTAGTCAAGTAACAAGAGATCTGAAAAGGGAGACAAGAACACAGATTAGAATGAGAATAAATAAGTAGAAAAGAGCAGATCTAACCACACTTCCCCATATTCCATCAAACTAGTCTCCCATTCTTAGAAACAAGTCTTCATCAATCTGATGAAGAATATTTATCTTGTTTTTTAAGAGACGTAGATCACAGTTTCTACTTGCCCTGTGTGGTTTTATGTAAAAACAGCATTTTTACCAATAATCATGCAAGCTTGTCCCTATTGGGTTGTCAGGGCACTTTTCAAATGCAACAGTGGCTAGACTTTTGACTTCTAACTGAAATGCCTGGAAGGAAAAGCTGAGAAGGAAGATACTTTGCAGAAAAAATGGCTGTGGAAGATACTTTGAAGAAAAATGGTTGTGGAAAGCTCCACATGTACTGGGATATCTAGAAAGTCAGAACACCTATATTGGTAGGATTCAGAAAAGACCTGAGAAGTCCCCTGGCTGATCTTTAGACTAAGTGCAAAGAAAAAGTGAAAGATAAGCCTAAGATATAAACACCTCTTAAAAGACAAGATACTTTGTCTCTCTTCTCCTGTCCTCTCCTCTCTTCTTGTCTTCCTTTTTCTACTCTTTTAAAATTTAAAATTTACTTTATAATTCTTTCCTTTTTTTAGATTCAGGCATTTGGGAAATCTGAGTCAAACTACTAGTTGAGCACTAAACTAAAGGACAAAAGAGTTCAGAAACCACACACAGCAAAGAATATAGTCTTTAAAAATAGTTTACAAAAGTCACTAAAGCAATAAACATCTATAAACCACAAGTGAAAATGACAAATCTGGAAGAAAAGGGAGAATCTGATTTCCAGAGTAACCATAATCATAATATTTAAAATGTCCAGTTTTCAACAAAAAATATGAAACATGCAAAGAAACAAGAAAGTATGCTCATTCATAAAAAACAAAAATAGAAATTAAGAGAAACTATCCCTGTGGGAGCACAGACATAGGAATTAATAAACAAAGACTTTAAATGAAGCATTTTAAATTATTCAAAAAGGTGAATGAAACCATGAACAAAGATTTACAGAAAATCAGAAAAACAATGTCTCAACAATAGAAAATATTAATAAAAAGAAATTATAAAAGAAGAACCAAATAGAAATTTTAGAACTAAATGTATGATAACTCAAAATAGCACTAGAGGGTGTTAACAGCAGATTTGAGCAAGCAGCATAAATAATCAGTGAATTTGAAGAAATTGAAATGAAGTTGTTCAGTCTGAGACAAAACAAAAGGATGGAAGAAAAATTAACAGAGGCTAAACTACCTGTGGGACAACATCAAGCATAACATCAAACACATAATGAGAGTCCTAGAATAAAAGCAAAAAGAGAAAGGTACAGAGAGAATATTTGAGAAATAATGGCCTAAAACTTCTAAATTTGATAAAAGGCATATATCTGCATCTGCAAAAAATTCAATGAACTCCAGGTGGAATAAACCCAAAAGCATGCACATCAAAGAACATTACAAACAAATTAATAAAAGCCAAAGACAACAAATCTTGAAAGCATCAAGAGATAATGGACTCTTCAGAGACAAAGGACCATCAGTAAGATTAATAGTCAATTTCTCATCAGAAAACATAAAAATCAAAAGAAAGTGTGAGGACATATTTAAATCACTCTCAACCAAGAATTCTGTAACTGGCCAAACTCAAAACTGAAAGAGAAATGAAAATATTTCCAGATGAAAAATTTATAAAGTTCATTACCTTTGGACCTGCACTACATGAAATACTAAAGGATATCCTTCAGATGGAAATGAAAGAAAATTTAGGTAGTAAATGTAAACCATATAAAGGAATAAAAAACACTGGTAAGGGTTACTACACAAGTTAAAAGTAAAAGGCAATATTGCAATTTTTATTTGTACTTTCCCCCATGTTTATATGATTTAAAATACAAACACATGATATGATAATGATAACTCTATGTTAATGAACACAAAATATCTAACAATGTAATTTTTTAAAACAACTTAAAGGAGAAGAGACAAAACTCTATAGGTGCATAATTCAAAACAGATTATCATGTTTATAAAGTTAATTGTAATCCGAGGATAATCATTAATAAAATAACTAAAAATATAAAGAAAAGGAAATAAGAAAGGAAACAAAATGATACACTATAACAAGCAATTAAACATGGGAATGATGTCAGCAATATGGCAGAATAGAAAGGTCCATGTCCTTGTTCTTTCACAGAAATGTCAAATAAACAACTAGATGATGATTAAAATATCTTCATGAGTGCTCTGTGAAACACTAAGATCTGCAGGAACCAATTGAATGCCTGTCTTGGTCAGTTTAAGCTGCTATGATCAAATATCATAAAACAGGTAGCTTATAAACAGTAGAAATTTATTTCTCATACTTTGGAGAGTGAGAAGTTCAAGATAAAGGCATCAATAGATTTGGTGTCTGGTGAGGGTGTGCTTTCTTTTTCATAGACAGTGTCTTTTCTCTCTGTCTTCACTTGGTGGATGGGATTAGGAAGCTCTGTGGGGTCTCTTTTCCAAGGGCGCTAACTCCAATTATAAATTCTTGTCCTCAAAATCTAATCACTTCTCAAAGACTACCTTCTAATACCATTATCTTGGAGATCAGAGTTTTAACATATAACTTTGAGGAGGATATAAACTTTCAGTTCATAGTGATGGCCCAATTTAGGAAAATCCACACTCAAAACAATAGGAAATTTTGTGGCATTTTTTCTCACCCTTTCACTTTTGTGGCATAGTGCAGTCCGAAGGAATCAGCACTTACAACTTTATAAAAGGTAATTTAAGAAGAAAAATAAATTTAAACTATTCAAAAAAATTATACCTCATTATTTTAACGAGTGCATCAAATACTACCTTACATTTTATCTTTATTTATCTTTGATTTTAGAAAATGTAAGTAAAATAATTCTTTTTCTACTAGATATTTTTAAAAAATTAAAATATTTTTAAAGACTTATAATACTATAAATTTTACCAGATCTTCAGACCTTATATTTTTATATTGCTCCTGACAGAGTCTCCTGCTGTCTGATTTATATCATTCTCGGGAACAATAAATAATAAATTCAAAGAAAAAAATAAGCATCTCAATTTATAGATCCATCCCTCCAGCTAAAGATAAAGAATAGAATTTTTTTGTAACATTTTGATCTAACCATGAACTGTCTGAATGAAAGTTTTCTGTCTTACCATACTCAGAGCTCACAACAAATTGGCAGCATGGTTTTTCATAATTAAGATGCTGACATGGGAAAGGACACAAAAGGCAGTGGTTGGCACCGGTGTATAACTGCTGCAGTAGTACTACAGACCCACAGAACCCTAGGGGGAAAAGATTACATATAGAGTAATATAATAGAACATCTATGGCCCAAACAAGAAGCTTCCATTTAAACAGAAGAATGATGTGGGATACAGTAAAGGCAGTATAGGAAGGAAGATTGTAGCAATAAACACCTACACCAATAAAGTAGAAAGATTTCAGATAAATAACCTAATGATGCATCTCAAGAAACTACATAAATAAGAAAAAATCAAACTAAAATATTAGTAGAAAAAAAGAAATAATAATGATCAGAGAAGACTTAAATGAAATAGAGGTGAAAATTTCATACATATATATAAATACAAAATATCAAAAAAGTAAAGTTGGCCAGGGGTGGTGGCACACGCCTGTAATCCTAGCACTCTGGGAGACCGAGATGGGTGGATCATTTGAGCTCAGGAGTTCGAGACCAGCCTGAGCAAGAGTGAGAACCTGTTTCTACTAAAAAAATAGAAAGAAATTACCTGGACAACTAAAAATATCTAGAAAAAATTAGCTGGACATGGTGGTGCATGCCTGTAGTCCCAGCTACTCAGGAGGCTGAGACAGAGGGATTGCTTGAGCCCAGGAATTTGAGGTTTCTGTGAGCTAGGCTGATGCCACGGCACTCTAGCCCAGGCAACAGAGTGAGACTCTGTCTCAAAAAAAAAGAAAAAAAAAAGTAAAGTTGTTTTTATAAAAAGATAAACAAAATTGACAAATGCTAGACTAACAATGAAAAAAAGCAATGACCCAAATAAATTAAATCAGAAATAAAAAATGAGACATTACAACTGAGTGAAATATGAAGGATCATTAGAAACTATTGTGAACAACTATACACCAATATCTTAGAAAACTTAGAGGACATGGATAAATTCCTGGAATCAAGAATGAACCAGGAATACATAGAAAACTTGAACAGACCTATAAGAACTAACAAAATTGAATAAGTAATTAAAGTCTCCAAAGAAAAATCCAGTACCACATGCCTTTCTGCTGAATTCTACCAAAGTTTTAAACAAGAACTAACACCAATTATTTTCAAACAATTATGAAAAATTGAAAAAGGAGGAAATTCTTCCAAATTCATTCTATGAGATCAGCATTACACTGATACCAAAACAAGACTAAATAAAACAGAAAACCACAGGCCAATCTTCCTAATGAACACACATGTAACATTTCCCCACAAAATATCATCAAACTGAATCCAGTAGCATATTAAAAAGATAATATACCATTGTCAAAGGAGATAAATGCCAGGGATGCAATATACACAAATCAATAAATATGATACACCACATCCTCAGAATGAAGAACAAATCCATATGATTATGTCAATATACACAGAAAAGCATTTGATAAAATTCAACCTCATGAAAAAAGAAACTTTCAACAATTTAATTACAGAAAAAATGAACCTCCACAAAATAAAGGCCATATATGACACACCCACATTAATGTCATGCTGAACTGGAAAAAGCAGAAAACTTTTCCTTTAAGTGCTATTATACAAGACAAGGATGAACACTTTCATCACTCTTATTCAACATAGTATTGGAATTCCCAACCATGGCAATTGGACAAGAGAAAGAAAGAAAAAGCATCCAAATTGGAAAACAGAAAGACACATTGTCTCTCTTTGCAACTGACTTGTTCTCATACATAGAAAAATCTAAAAATTTCAACAAAAAACTCTTAGAACTGATAGGCAAACGCAGTAAAGTTGCAAGATACAAAAACATTATAAAAAATCAGTAGCATTTATGTATACCAATAACAAACAAGCACCTCTATTATATATATATTCTGTAATGCAGAAGCAAATGATTCATTACTGTTCAAGGCAGACATATCAGAAGAAAAAGTAGTAAAATATAGGAATGGATATTGGAGATAGGGTACTAAAGACTTTTACCCCATGCAAATGAGAGTTGAATCATTAAGGTACATCAGAAAAATATAAATACTTAGGTAAATATTATGGGGAAAAATTGTTGGGAATGCTCTACTTATAGAATGGGTCTTTACTGGTGTTAATTTCCAAAAGTCATAGGATTATCAATCACTTTCTTTAAAATTAATCTTCAAGGAGTTCTTTCCAAACTCCACTTAAACTGAAACATTGGTGGAAGGATAAAAGGAAAAGGAGAAGAAACATCACTCTAGAAAAATTTTAAAATGCAATAAAAATCATTTTTATCCATCCTAAGTAGATCTCTAATTACCTCAAGGTAATCTTTAAGAAGCAATAACCTCCTCAGTGACCCATGCTTCAGAGAGAGATCATATTGTATAGAATGTTGTTATGCCCTCAACGATATATTTAAAAGATATCATGTTGAATTTAATGATTTAAGTAATATTTTATATCATAATTGAAAAAATACATTTTAGTTCCACCTATTTTATATATATGAATTTCATTCAAAACTTTCCCCCAACAATCCTCAGGCTTGTTTTTTTTACAGTTAGTTTATTTTTTCCCTGAATTTCATTGAAAGATGGTGGTGAATTTGAGCTCTGTCTATATTGCAAATATTCACCTAAATTTAAATGTAGAATTTAAATTGACTAAATTCATGGTAGGCGTGTTTTAAATTATCTGATAAATAGTAGAAGTAAACTACATATCATGAATTAGTAAAAATTTATTCCTAAAGTATTAGAATTTATTTTACTTTCATGTTGCTTCTCAATTTTTGAAGAAGTGACACGTTTCGTGAAAATGAAGTGGAAAATTGGAAAATTCCACTAAAGTGGAAAATTCCACTACGGGGCTTTATCCTTTACATTCTTTACCTGAGGCCCCTCCTCCCCTGCGACCTTTCTCCTCATAAATCACCGGTAGCAATTAGTGTACCAGGCTGTAAAGTAACTTAAGATTCTGCCTCACTAAAATTAACCCTGTTGTAACCGTGCTCCTCCCCCTTAAGCAGAATATATAAAAGACTGCAATGTTCTTTGTCTGGTGCTCAGAATTTTGGAGGGAAAAATCCCCATCTGAGCCCGCTGGCGTTTTTTATCAATATTTCTATGTGCGTGTCAGTCTATTACCGGTCTGCGATAACAAAAAGAGGTTACCGTTCACTAATTTCAAATGTGATAAAATAAGAAGAGGCCAGATTCCACTCCAAAATTTCCCTTCTTCTTTTCAGTCTTATCTCTTCATTAAAATTACACTATATGTAATTTAGTGTAATATAGTGTACTATACTATATGTATAGTATATGTACACTATAGCAGCACACAGAAGGTAAATTTTTATTTATTTAAAGGTACCCTGTTAATGCCTATCTATTTTTCATTTATTAGTTTATTTGAGCTTTATACATACTTTTATGTGTACAAAAATGTATTTATGGTATTTTAAAAACACATAAAACAGACAATAATAAATGTCAATTAAATAATAAAGTCAGAAAAAGATCAAGGGTAGGGATGGAAAGACCAGGAATCAGACATTTTTAAACATTTCATCATTAATGTCCATAAACTCATTAGAGACGAACCTCATATTTAGTTATAAAGCTTTTTGTAGAAAATATAAAATGGGAAAAACAATCAGTTATGTTATGCATAATATTCATTAGATAAAAATAAAAACATGCATTCTACAAAGCATAGAATCTACTGAGAATCTTGATAAAGAGGATATGAAGATAAATAAAATAAGGGGTCTCAGCATCCTTAGAGTAGATATAATAAATATAATACTACTAATAATTAATAGTTATATACTACTAACTGAACTCCACTTTTCTAAACTGCATTATGCATATTTAATTTAATCCTCTCAAAAACCCTATGAGGTAGCCACTGCTCTTATTCCTATTCACAGTGGAGGGGATTGAGGCACAAAGAGGTAAAGAAATTGACCAAGGTCATATATAGAGCAAAAGGAAGAATTGATATTTTAACCTGTCAGCCTGGCTTCCTAACCTAGAGTTCTTGAACACCACAGGCTGTCTCCTTTTCTGTTATAATAGTGTCAAAAGTGATAATAACAGCCACTACTCAGTGCTTACTATGTGCCAGGCACCCCTTTACTACACTATGATCTCAGAATTATTTTCTAT
This sequence comes from Avahi laniger, assembly GCA_963575035.1. Lineage (NCBI taxonomy): Eukaryota > Metazoa > Chordata > Mammalia > Primates > Indriidae > Avahi > Avahi laniger. The sequence goes on along the minus strand of CAUYSK010063734.1, from coordinate 9,134 downwards.
TTCTTATGGATGAGGAATCTGAGCCTGTACCTCAGAGAGGTTAAATCATTTGCCAAGCTCTTAAAGCAAGGATGTGGCTGAGCCAACACTCAAAGGGAGTCCGTGCTCTTATCTACCACACTGTGTTGTTTCCTATGTATACCATATGATTGCATAATAGAATATAGTTGTCTGTATTTGTAATAGAAAAAAATGACATGTTAAAACCAGAATTGGTGTAACTGTTTCTGTATTCTAAGGAAGGTGGCATATTTCACATTGGAAAAGAAATATGCTTTTATAATTCTTCCTTTTCCCTGGTTTGGGAGGGAGAAATCGATATTATAGCTTCCTACCACTAGTTATCAGAATGCATTAATGACCACTTGCATATGCAAAGATGATGCTAGAGCTAAATAAAAGGTGGAGAGTTAAATTGCTCTGCAAAATAAAAGTGGGAAAATTTAGTTTCTCAAAGACAGAGAGGGTAGGAAAGACTGGTAAGGGGAGATTTCACTGATGTACATAAATAAAAAACTCCTCACGTAATTCAAAAGTTCTGTGAGGCTCAACCTACTGAATTCTTTTTTTAAATTTCAGAATCTTACGGCAGTACAAATGTTTTGGTTACATGAATTGCTTTTGTACTGTTTGAGTCAAAGTTATAAGTGTGTCCATCACCCACATAGTATGCATTGTACCCATTAGGAGTGAATTTACGCATACCCTCTGACCCCCTTCCACCTGCTTGAATTTTGCTGAATTTTACTACCATATGTGCACATGAGTCTTCATCAATTAGTTCTAATTCAATAGTGAGTACATGCGGTGTTTGCTTTTCCATTCTTGCAACACTTCACTTAGAAGGATAGTCTCCAGTTCTATCCAGGGGGTTACAAAAGGAATTAGTTCACCTTTTTTTCTTATACCTGAGTAATCCTCCATGTTATACACGTAGCACCTTTTATTAATCCACTCATGTATTGATGGGCACTTGGGCTGTTTCCACACTTTGTGATTGTGAATTGTGCTGCAGTAAACATTTGAGTGCAAGTATATCTTTTATAAAATGTTTCGTTTTTGTTTTTTTTTTTCCCTTTGGGTAAATACCCAGTAGTGGGATTTCTGGATCACATGGCAGGTCTACTTTTAGTTCTTTGAGGTATCTCCATACTGCTTTCCATAGAGATTGTACTAGTTTACAGTCCCACTAACAGTGTATAAGTGTTCCTTTCTCTCCACATCCATGCCAGCATCCGTTGTTTTGGGACTTTTTGATAAAAGCCATTCTCACTGGTGATATCTCATTGTGATTTTGTCTTGCATTTACCTAATGATTAGAGACATTGAAAATTTTCATACCAGACTTCAAGATATACTACAAGGCTACAGTAATCAAAACATCATGGTACTGGCACAAGAACAGAGACATAGACCAATGGAACGGAACTGAGAACCCAGATATAAAACCATCCTCACATTGCCATCTGATCTTTGACAAAGCAGACAAAAACATACACTGGGGAAAAGAATCCCTATTCAACAAATGGTGCTAGGAAAATTGGATAGGCACATGTAGAAAACTGAAACAGGATCCACACCTCTCACCACTCACAAAAATTAATTCATGATGGATAACAGACTCAAACCTAAGGCATGAAACTATAAGAATTCTGGAAGAAGAGGTTGGAAAAACTCTTATAGATATTGGCCTAGGCAAAGAATTTATGAAGGGGGGCAAAGGCAACATACATAACCTAAACATCTGTACTCCCATAATATGCTGAAATAAAAAAAAAAAGAATTTATGAAGAAGACCCCTACCAAATTCTTGTGAGTGACACTTTCAGGGGCTGTGTTTCAAAGCTAGTTTAGCTCTAAGCAGAATAAAGTCAGCCTGGGCAAGGTGGTGAGTTGAGTGATTTTTATAGGTCTCTAAATAGATACAGGGCTTCTAGCTCATATGGGGCAGAATTTTAGCTAGTTGCATGTCTACTTATATTTATAATCAGAAAATTTATCTGTTAGCACACCTTTTATATAACTACACGCATACACACACACATTCAGAAACTGGCACAAAAGGCAACTGCATATACTATTGCTTGCCAGAATTAGGAGGCGAGAGATGAAGGAAAGAGGCTCAGAATATAATTTTTGTGCCTTAGAGAGTCAGGATTTAAATCAAAATTTTTCTAGCGTCTTTTTCATAGCTAACTTATTCTTGCAGGAACTCTATGTTATGTTTATTGTTTTCAATGCCCTTTCTAATTATATTAAATCCAGACTTAATTTAAATGTCTCTTGTTACAGAATCAATGCATGACAATCAATAGTTTTTGCAAATTTCTTTTCCCTGGTACTTAGTGTGCTACAAGTGGATAAAGACAGGATTAGTTCTCCCTTTAAGAATGATTCGAATTTTCTCATACTGTTAGGTCAGGATGTGTAGGATAGTAATGGCTCTTGCCATTCAACCACAAAAAAATATGTAGCTGAAACATCCTCAATTTTTTCTTTTTTTAAGATGTTTTGGTGGTAATTTGACATTGTTATTCACCTCTTTTCTCTTTCTCACATTCAGCCTCTGCATCTGGTTTGCTAATTACACCTGAAGACAAAATCCCTATGATCAATTCTCCATCTGTTATTGGCAATTTATTCTAACCCAAACATAAAGATAATAGAGGTTATGGAGGATTAATTATCAGCTTTCACTGAAGTACTACACTCTTGACTTTTTTTGGCATTAGTTAACAAGCTGCCTGCTCCTATGTTAGCAGTAGCAATACTGATTGGTCCTCTCTGGGTCAGGCTCCTCTAAATTCTGGGCTCTAGACCTTTAAGTCAGTTCATTCTCTTCATCCAACCTAATCTGCAACCAACCTTCTTAAACTGAGTTTTGTTTAAAGGCACAACATAGGAAAAGCACAATCTAAAAATTTCTGGAAGTGACTAACTTAACTGCATTTTTTTATTATCATGTTCACCTCTCTGCCCCTTTTGAACAATGGTATAGCTCCTTTTACACAAAATTCTTAATGAGGATATTTGCTATGCATACCCAATGAATGCGAGCTTTATGGAATAAATCCTGTGTTCTGAGTTGTGCCTTAGAGGGCACCCTATTGATACGTAAAAAGCCTTTTAACTTGGGTGGTTATGTCCTGCTTAAGCAAAACTTTCATATTCAGCTCTTAATTATTTAAGAATGCCACAGAAACATAACGGAGGATCTTCCTTTCACACATAGATCAGTATTGTTTTCAAATAAGCACATACTCCATGTGAATATAAATCTATCATGGTCATTTTGTAAAATCCCCGTTTTAATTGAAAGCTAATTTATTGTAATTCTTTTTATTTTATGGTTTATTGTATAACTGGCCTCAGAAATGATAATTCGATAAAAGGAAGGTTTGACTTTATTCATTTATTTCAATTATGTCTTGTTATAATTGGTTTCCTTAATGGAGATATAATAGACATAACTGAAATAAGCAAATACATGCAACAAATGAATTTAGGCAGTTATCATCCCTAGAGCTAAAAATGATTCTGTCTTCATTGCCCTTCTTCCTTTTTATGGTACTTTTCTACAGGTGTTCCAGGATTTTATACTTGTTTCCCGCTCTCCCTAAACCCTTCTTCATGATCTCATACATTTATCATAACAGAGATTAAAGTGAGCTTAAAACTTACTCATTCCAATTGTTTGAATTTTTACTGAATAAAATATGAAACTAAAAAGATGAACCTCATACAAGACTGTCAGTCACTATCCAATAATGTGATGAGGCAGACCCACACCTGACGTTTGTAGGATGGGGTCAAGAGTGAAACTGAAAGCTCATAAACAATATATTTAACTATCTACAAGTTGTAAATGACGTTAAATGGTTACAAAAACGTATGTTCCTCTTCAACTTGATAAGAAGTTGTAAAGCAAAATATAATTTTAGAATTCTGGGATATAAAAGTGTTATAAAACAAAACATAAGAGCACTGGGAAACTAAGGCCTTGAACCTCACTTCACATGCCATCCCTCCTTCTTTTCTCACTCCAGTTCTACCCTACACAATGAGGGCAGTCCCCAAGCCAACCCTCCCCCTCCACACATATACAAACAGTTGCCCTTTGGCCATTGCTTGAGCCTAGGAGTTCGCACAGTTGCAGCACCATCTGCTTTCCTCTGTCTTTTGGAAGTCTAGAACTATATGTGTAGGCTGTAGATGAGCTTGGACACCTCATCCTATAGGAAGCAGTGTGGGCACAACAGATCCAGAAAATGGCTCAGGGCATGGGCTTGTTTTTTCTTGGCCTAAGGCCAGTAATATAAAGCTGCGCTCCTTTCCCACCCCCTCACCCTTGACTGCATTCTGGTACAAGTCAGTGTCCTGTTAGGGACTAGGCCGCAGAGCTCCACCGACCTCCCTCCTCCCTACCCTGGTAGGTAGAAAAGTTGTCTTCCATGAAACCAGTCCCTGGTACAAAAAGATTGAGGACTGCCGCTCTAAACGATATTATGCAATGATTTCATTCTGTCACCTTCAAAATCATATTAGGTCTCCAGGGCTATCCTTGATTTTGCTAGAGAAAAAAAAAACAGGAAAAAATAGAGAAATGCCACTAAATACCGTTTTACATCTCTTCTACTTACATTTCATGGCCTTTCATACTCATATTGTCAAAGTTTTTAGGTACGAAGAGGAGAAGGAGATACATGAAACCTCACGCATAGCAAAATGCCATTTATTTGAGCATCTGGGTGCAGATGAGTGGAGGCCAAAAAAGCATCCACCCTGAGGGAGGAAAAAGCCTTGGGTTTTATAGAGGGTTTCTTTGGGGGCAAGGGTGAGTACCTGGGCCAGAACAGCCACTTCAATAAAATTTTTTAAACAACAAATTTCTGGGACCCCTGCATCTGTCTCATCCTGCAGAGATAAGGAGGGGGGTAGTTTCATCCTCATCAGGAGGGATAGGAATGCCGGTGTCAGCTCTGTTAGATTTTATAACCTCCAGGGACTCTCCAGACACCTGCATTTTTACAAGCCTAAGTTTTCCATTAACCATGTTCTGTCCTATACATATTTTTCGGGTTTTTAGGGAACAAACCTAACAAAAGTGTTATAAAGTTTAGATTTTTCAGTGGAAATAATTGAAATGTTACTAGCAGCACGAGGTGGCTACTATTGGACACAAGAAGGACATGAAAGAAGAGGCTGCTAACCACTAAGTGGAATAGTTAATGAAACAGTAAACAGAAAATCACCTATCTTTAAGAGTTCGAGAATGATATCAATACACTATTACTTGCCAGAGACAAGCTGGTGGCTGTTTTTCCCTGAGCCACCAGTATATCTTCTGAGCCAAAGTAATTATTGGGACTCTGATATTCCAACATAAAAAATCCTAAAGAAAAAATATAAAGTAATATGCTTTCATCTACATAATAAAATATTATCATTAAAAGCAGTGGAAAACATTTTTTGCAAGAAAGCTCTCTCAAATGAAGACTGCAGAAGTTCTGAAAGCCAGTATCAAATATGACTTCATAATGCTCACCAAACACACAAGTGATCAAATCATTATTTAGAAAATTAACAGAACCAAGAAACAATTGATTTAGAACCCAAAGTACTTAGTATGTTGGTATTATTATGAAAAGCAGAACCATGAATAAAATATTTTAAAATATAAAAGCTGCAATTCCAAAGATGAATGGACAACTAAAAAACCAAGAATGACTTAAAATGGAATTTCTGGGAATAAAACGTATACTCAGAAAAAAAAAACACCCTCAATTTATGAAGGATAAATCACATTAGGGGTTTCTACCCTTATCTATAGTACAGTGACCGTAACCAAATTTATTTTCCCACCTTAAATGAGTAGAAAACTGAAAAAAAGTATGAATCAATAGTTCTAACACTTTGAACTGGCAACAAGAGAGAAAAATCCCAGAGGGAAGTGACATCTATTATTTCTCCAGTTTACTGCCTTAAGGCAGGCAATTTCCAGACAACAATTTATAGAAGAGGAGAAATCCAGACACAACATGGTCTGGCTAAATTGAGGAGACAAAGATCAAAGCTTGAGAAAGATAAGGAAGCTAGAATATGTAAGACAAATTATCAAAGAATGGGGAGCTGGACAGAGAGAAAGCTTGTGACACATGCAGAGAGTTCCCCTCAAGTCTTTGGCTGAGTATTGCTCTGCACATTGATTACCACATTAGAGGTAACTACCTGAACCTAGAAAAAAAAGAACAGCAAAATGTAATCTGCAAAATCATTCCTGGTGCTCACACAGGGCTGATAATATACCAAGTTCCCACCTACCAAAGGAGAAAGACTCTGTAACACGTATGGCATCATATAGCATTCTCAGAGGAGTATTACCTTAGTAGTGGGACTAAGTGAACCTTAGACTCAATGTTGTTCTAAAAAGGTCTTGAAAAAAAGTCAAAATTAAGCCTCAAAGAGATTGAGCTTATCTCCAAATAAATTAACTAAGACCAGCAAATGACAGAAATGATAGCATTACCAGACAAGTACATTAAAACAGCTGTTTTTTCCAAATGTTCAAAGATATAAAAGAAAAGAAAAACATAAATAATGAAATATTTTATTATTATGAAACATGATATTATTCATATTGTAGTAATATGAATATTAATAATATTCATATTATTATGAAACATAAAGAAAGTGCAGTAGTACAAAGAACCCAAGTATAATCTGTGGAGATGAAAAATAAACTAGATGGGATAACTAGCATGTTAGAGTCTCCATAGGAAAATATTAATGAATGAAAAACACAATTAGAAAATGTCCAAATGAAGCACAAGGCCAAAATTGGATTAAAACTGAAAAAAAATAATATGAGTTCAATTTAAAATAAATATAATTTTACTCAAGATAGGAAAGGAAGGAAAATATTTGAAGAAATAATGACTAAATATTTTCCAATTTTCATATCAACTATATACCCACAGATTCCAGAATCTCAACAAATAAAAGAAGAAGAAACATAAAGAAGAAGCTACACCAATGCACATCATAATTAAATTTCTTTAAAAAAATCAACCAAGAAAAAAAGATACAAAAGGAATAAAGGAACAGATATAACAATGAGTTCAGGCTTTTTGTCAGAAACTACAAAACCCAGAAGATGATAGACAAGCATCTTTAAAGAAATGAAAGAAAAAACAATTTTTAACTTAAAATTCTATACCCAAGGAAAATATTTTTCACATATGAAAGCAGAATCAATACTGTTGCAGATAATAAAATGTAAGATAATTTATCCACCTGAAATCTCAGAATGTGACCTTATTGGTAAGTAATCTTTTTGAATGTAATCAGTTAAATATTTCAACATATCATACTGGATTTAGGGTGATTCCTATATCTAATGTCCTTCTAAGAAGTGAGGAGGATACAGAGACCCATAGCAAAGACGGCGACGTAAGATGAAGACAGATAATGAAGTGACACATCTACAAGGTAAGAAATGCCAAGGATTACTGGAAACCACCAGAAACTAGGAGAGAAAAGTGGGAGATTTTCTTCTCCAGAGCCTCCAGAAGGAACCAATCCTACCATTAACTTGATTTCATATTTTTGGCATTCTGCAATTTGTCCATTTCATCTAAGTTATCTGACTGGTTTGCATTCATTGTTCTTCATAATATTCAATCACAATCATTTTTACTTCTTTAAGGTTAGTAGTAATGTCTCTTTTGAAATTCATGCTCGTAGTAATTTGAGTCTTTTCTCTTTTTCTTTGTCAGCCTAGCAAAATTGTATCAATTTTGTTAATCTTTCAAAGACTCAACTTTAGATTTTATGAATTTTCTATATTGTTTTTCTCTTCTCAAGTTAATTATTTCCTCCCCTCTGCTTTATTTAGGTTTAGTTGGCTCTTCTTTTTTCATCGTCTTAACATGGAAGGTTAGGTTGTTGATTTGAGACTTTCTTCCTTTTTAGCAAAGGGAATTTACCAACATGCATTTCTCTCTAAGAATTGCTTTCCCTGCATTCCATAAGTTTTGATATATTATGTCTCCATTTTCATTCATCTGAAAGTATTTTCTAATTTCCCTTTTGTATTTATCTTAACATTGGTTGTATAATAGTTTATTTCTTGATTTCCATAAAACTTTGTGAAGTGCTCAACTTTCTGTTATTAATTTCTAATTTTACTCCATCTTGAAGGGAGAATATACTTTGTATTTTAATCCTTTAACATTAGTTGTGACTTATTTTATAGTATAACATATAGTATACCATGGAGAGTGTCCCATATGCACTTCAGAAGAATGTGTATGCAGTTGTTACTGGATGGAATATTCTAGATGTGTGTTAGATGTAGTTGATTCACCATTTTGTTCAGATTTTCTATTTCTTTATTGATTTGTGGCTTCCAGGACATAAAATAGAAGGAAAGAGTTCCCAAGTCATTTTATGAGGCCAGCATTGCTTTGATACCAAAAACAAAGACGTCACAAGGAAAGATATGTAAGGCAAGGTTGTTTGCATGTACTATTATATTCAATACTATAGTAGAGATCTTAGCTTATACAATGATGAAAGATAAGAAAGATAGTGAAGAATGAAATAAAATTGTCTTTATTCTTAGACAATATAATCATTTATGTAGAAAATCAGATAAATCTTCAAAAAGTTATTCAGCCCATCAAGTGACTTTCACAAGTTCATGGTGAACAATATCAATATTCATAATTCAATAACTTTTACATATTATTAAGAACAATTGGAAATTCAAATAAAAATACCACATAAATTGCATTGAATAACATGAAATATCTAGGGATAAAAATAGAAAATTTATGCCAGATTCACATGCTAAAAACTGAGTAATATTAATGAAAGAAATTAAAGAACAAATGAAATCACACTAAAAATGTTAGTCAATGAAAAACCACTCAAAATTCCCATAGACATTTTCGTAGAAATTGACAAGTTTGTTTTAAAATATGTATCAAAAATAGAGGACTAAAATAGATCTACACCTTTCAATATTTCCCATTCCTTGACTGTGCAGAGGCTTTTTAATTTGACCAGGTCCCATTTGTTGCTGCCGTGATTGCCTTTGGGGTCTTCTTCATAAATTCTTTGCCTAGGCCAAT
>CAUYSK010063730.1:0-48447 GCA_963575035.1 Avahi laniger | reverse complement strand
GACAATTTTCTTGGAACTGCGTTAATTCTTTCATATTCTAAGTTATTTATAGATTACCAGAATATAGAAACCAGTAAATTAGAATCAATAAAAAAGTTATAGATTATTGAAACATTTAATGAAATAATATGTACATAAAATGCTTGCCATTTAATTTCTAAGAATAATATATTATTAATGTATACCCTTTTATAAACTGTTTAATAGGATTTTGTGAGACAGTGTTTGTTAATGGAGTGCCTTGCCCAAAGAAATACAATTCTGTTACAGTTATTGATAAACTTTTCTAAGTTAAATTCTAAGTTCCAGAGAGGGATTGGTGGGGGGCGGGCATTGGGCTTACTTAGAATCAGGGTATGGGTGAAAAGCAACCCACTTCACAGCCATTTTTGTCTTATTTAGTTATGATACAACTCATTACTTAGCTGGGTCTTTGAATATGAGTCAAATAATTACAATGCCTGATTGTCACACTCATGAAGGGCTATTGCGTCCTCCTCATCCTAACTGTCCAGTCTCAAGTGTATCATCCTCAGACTTTGCATACCTCTCTTTGGGGTGAAAAGCAAAGGTAAGTTGACTTGCTCTCCCATACCATGAGGTCTGTGAAAGTGTCAAGCATATCCTTTTAGTTTTTTCTTTTCTCTACACACTCCAAGCTGCCTTTTCTAATTTACTTCTCCAATGCCATTGTGGTACATGACCCATGTGCAAAGATGCTACCTTTCAAAATTTTAGAAAGGACTGATTGAGATGTTTTTCTGCTATTCTATCTCGAACTCCTATGATTTCTTGAGCAAAGGAAGAAAATATCACGCTAACCTCTCTCAATGAGTGAGTAACTTCTAAATTTGGATTATAATACCTCCGATTTTTTTCTCAGGAAAACTTTTTCTAGTCTCTGGCTGAGAAAGGCTGACATAGCATCTGTGAACCATTATGCCCGTGATTAGAAGTCACTATGTTCTCCATTGCCATATATTTTTTGTAAAATAAATAAGTATAGTCATGTTCCATGTGACGTTTTGGTCAACAATGAACTGCATGTACGTCTGTGTGACAAAATGGGAGGGATATATAAGAACTTCTGCTGCAACAATATCCAGCCTGTGGTTGGCTCCAGGAAAAGTGTTTGGACGATGTCTCTACTGCAAGTTGAAGTAGCCCCAGGGATTTTTATAGAAATTAGAGAGTAAGAAATTTTTCTCAATTGAATGTAAGCATAAGCTTTATATGGTAGTTGATACTGTCATCAGCTTCATATGCCCAGAAATCTGGAAAAAATAATGGAATTGTTGTAGGTTCTTGGAAGGTATGCATGGGAACTATGAGTGAAGAAAATTGAGTATTTTGATTTCTTTCTATTGGGGTAATTCCATATTCTCACTCTAAGAGTTTAACTACAAAATACTGTTCATGTAAGATGGATCTTTTAAGATTTTCAGGCCCTTTAATTTATCCAGAAGTTTGACATTTACTGATGCGATAAGATTCCTTTATAGAGATTTTTATCCCCATGTTTTCAACTTACAAAACCATCAAGTGTCACTGTACAGTTTCATTATATAGAGGAGATAAAATTCCTGGGTTTATAATTTACAATTTTTTAGGAAAATGTAAGCATGCAAAGCTTTAGCATGCAAAGCTTCTTTTTGTGTGACAACCTATTATTCTCAACCTTTTTCATAAAAATTACAGAATACATATTTGTGTCATTATTATTGTAGTTAAAAAATAATTTTATTAAATCCGTAATGAAGAAAGACTCTCTAATTGTTTGATGTTCTACTAATGATTCAACTTTTAAGCAGAAATTTTAAGACCGTATTCCACCAGTCCACAGCCCTATAAGATATTCAAGCTATTATAATAAAAGCACTTAGTTTTAATTACCAACTTCTAAAAAGAAACAATATATTAAAATGCAACTATGGTAGTAAGGCCCTTCATAGACAGTTAGGAAATATAATGTCATTTTCTGTCATATAAATTTCTTTTTGTGAGAATATGAGACAATAAATAGAATGAGGGCAGTCTATCAATTAATTAATCTTTCATTTTCATCTTATCTGCTATAGAACGCAACATACATTTAGAAATTTGCAGAAATGATAAGTGTGTGGGTAAATGAGTTTCTAACTCATTTCTGATTGCTAGCTACTAAGAAGAGTTATGCTTGAAAAATAGGAGTAAACGTATTCCTCATCACTTTATTTGCTCCAATAAAGGCTACAGAAAGATATCCAAGAGAGAAATCGGTGACAATGTCAGTAGAAAGTCTGTGTTTAATATTGAAAATAATAATATTTAGCATATAGAAAGTGACATTGGAAATATACAGAAAACCACTTAAGAAATAGTTTGTATATGTTTTCCTGAGGAGTCTTTTGAAAATCCCAAATCCAATTAGGGCCATCTGATTTTATCAACTGCAGTGTAACTAAAGAAAGTGTTTGCCTAATCAATTTTATTGTAACCTTGCTTTCTGAAGCAATGCCGGGTTAATAGAAGGATGATACTTTTCAATAGAAGCTGCAAAAAGAGAGGGTCTTAAAGAATTGGGGTGTGTCGGTGTATATCCAACACTTTCTAAGCAAAAAGCACATACTGGTAAAATAGATGTAGGATTCCAATTCTCTTGGGAGAAATAATTAGATAATTATAGTTTTAGGTCATTATTCTTCATGACTTATTACTTGCTAACCAAACATCTTTCTGACATTAATTTGGCCATCTGATATAGACTTTAGACAAAATATGGTGTAATGACCAGAAAACATTATTTTCCCTTATGCCTAGTAATATTTATGTTTTCCTTCTTTATTTTCTTCTTTTTTCTTTTCTTTTTTTCTTGATTTCTTCCATTTTTCAAAATCACTTCAAAGACATTTTTCACAGTCATAATTCTTCACATGGCCACCATCATTTTGAGACCTAAATATTAATTTGTAGAATTAGATCATTGAGTTACCACTTAGTGATAGGCATTGGGAAAACTAAAAACTAAGACTAGCCTGATTTGAATATGACAACATTTTTAAAATTATTTCTCTAATCTTTTCTTTTATAGTATATCTACTAACATTAACCTAATTGCTATCAGATCATCTGATTCTCTTACATTCCTAACTTTTAATCTCTTCCTGGATCCTGACATTGATTATAATGGAAATTCTCAGTGTTCCCCACTCAAAAACAGAATAAAATATTTGATAACTTAATTTTCTCAAAGTAACACTATGCCTGGGCATCATGTAATTTTTGATATCCAGATTTCTTTGAAATCAAACCTTTGAAAATGGAAACAGTCAATTTGGGCTTAAAAAGTTCTCTGTCACATCATAATAATATATAGAAAGCACAAAGTTATAAAGCATATTTTTGTATTTCACATACATGTCTCACACAAGTATATAATATTTACATTTTGAACTTTAAAAATGATTACATCTTCTCTAAAACTATAAAATGAATATGTGAGAATTGTTAAAACTAAAGCTATACAAAGATATGGAAATAGAAATCTAATAAACCCTTATCCTGCCATACCATCCTTTTCTCTCTGAGACCAACAAGCTATCTGCCTAGCATGCATCTCACAATCTTTGCTTTTGATTTTTACAGACATATAAAAAATATTTACATAGATGGCTTACTTCTTGTATTTGTGAGGGATTATTCTATATCCTCTGATATTATTTTCAGTATTGTAATTCTTAACATTCCATATAACTGATCAAAAATGTCCTTTGGAAAAACTAATTTCTGTTGATGTTATTGCATTTTCATTATATCAAAACTGTTTTTTCACCCAAGTGTAAATTTACCCTACACATATTCCATCCAAATATCTTTTCTTTTCTTAATATTGTTCAGTCTCAGACTACCATTCCTGGACACGGGCACTGCCAGACCGAGGCTTTAGAAATATACATCCTCTATACACACAGTTCTCATGTAGAGGACTAAAGAAAAACAAACAAAACCTACAACAATATAATAATAAAAATATAGCAAAACTTTTATACGAGCCTTCTGTTCCTGATACAGACAGAAATATTTGCAGTTATTGTTTCAAAAGGCCAGGAAGTGAGTATAAGTTTCCCATCCTCCCCTCTTGTCCTGGCTTAAGGACAGTATCAGTCACAAAGCAAGAGGAGGAAGGGCAATGAGGTCAGTCAGGTGCTACCACACAATTGCCAGACTCTGATTTCTGCTGTGTAGATGCAGTCTTGTCCTGGAGGAATTTTCTAGATCCTCTAGTGCCTAGCCCATGGGAAATGAATATACTCTCTGAGCTTTCACAAAGAAATGATATTTCGCAGGGGGGGAAAAAGGACGAATAGTGACAATGAGGTGGACTGCTTTCGAGTAGGGATGCCAGACAAAATTCAGATGCTCGGTTCGATTCAAATTTCAGATTATACATGAATTTTAGTATATGTATGTCCCAGGTACTATGAGACACACTTATACCAAAAATGCTGTTTAACTGAAATTCATATTAAGCTAGATATTCTGTATTTCTTTATTTATTAAATATGGCAACCCTGCTCCTCAGGAAAGTTTTTCTGCAATTCTTTCTCTTTTGCCATACATTTCTGTCAAGGTAACATCACCTATGTATGTCTCGTTCACTGAATTCTTAACACCAAGCTCCTTCAGCTCAGTATGACAGGGCATTGGTCTTTGGTTTCTTGTGTCCTGTCTCAACTGCCCGGTTCTGTTCACATGAACTCTCCTTCCAAACTTCCGTTTTCCTCCTTACACTGGGACGGCTCCACCTATTCCTCTCTGCTGCCTGCCTGTTTGCCCCTACCTAGACTCTAATGTTGCTGCTCCTAACCACAACGCCCTCCTTTTATACACTAGATTTGAGAGTTTGACTGCACTTTAAGAAATACTTCCTAGCTCTCTCATTTTCTGTGGCCTTTCCTCATCTTTCAGATCTATAGCCCAAGATCCTGAAGGAGACAGGCCTTCTCTCCTATATTTTTATGATTCAGGAACCAATATTGTTACATTATTATTAATTAATATTCAGTTTGCATTAACCTTCACCCTTAGTGCTATACAGTTTTATGGGTTTTCATAAAATGCACAATGTCATGTATCCACCATTAAAATATCAAACAGAATAGTTTTAATCTCCCCAAAATGCACTATGCTTCACCTACTCATCCTTCCCTCTTTCCCCTGAACCCTAGCAACTGCTGATATTTTTACTTCCTCTATAGTTTTATTTTTTCTGTAAATATCATATAGTTGGAAAAACATATGTAAATTTTCAGACTGGCTCCTTTTACTTAGTAATATGCATTGAAGTTCTGTCCATGTCTTCAGATGGCTTGGTAGCTCATTTCTATCAAGTGCTAAATATCGTCATTATATGGTTGTACCATTCACTTATTGAAGGACATATTCACTGCTTTCAAGTTTGAGCAGTTATGAGAAAAGTCTGTTGCAACATGTGTTGGATTTTGTGTGGATGTGAGTTTTCAACTAGGAGAGTGATTGCTATAGTATATGGCAGTGTCATATTAGCTTTGTAATAAACTGATAAACTATCTTCTGAAGAGATTGTGCAATTCTGCTCTCACCCCAGCATTGATAAGAGTTCTTGTTGGTCCACATCCTTGCCAATGTTTAGTGTGGTCGGTGATTTGTATTTTAGCCACTAATTGGTGGGTAGTGCGATTTCATCATTCTTTTCACTTGTAATTCCATGATGACATATGATGGGATGTGATGATGAGTATCATTTTATATGCTTATTTGTCATCCATATGATATTTCTTTGGATGGATTTCTATTTGCTCATTTTTAAAAATGAGTTTGTTTGTTTTCTTATTGTTATTAGAGTCCTTTTTATATGTTGATAACAAATCTATTATCAGATATATGTTTTGCAATTATGTTCTCCATATATGTTGCTTGTATTTTCATTCTCTTAACAGTGTCTTTTGCTGAGCAGATATTTTTTATTTTAATGGAGTACTACTAATCATTATTTTTTTTCTTTCATGGTTCATGTTTTTGATGTCATATCTAAAAAGTCATTGCCAGACCCAAGGTCACCTAGAATTCTCCTGTATTATCTTCTAGGACTTTTATAGTTTTACATTATACATTTAGGTCCATGTTCTATTTTGTATTAATTTTTGTTAAGAGTATAAGGTCTATGTATAATTTCATTTTTTTTTGCATGTGGATATTCAGTTATTCTAGCATCATTTGTTCAAAAGACTGTCATTTTTCCATTGAATTGTCTTTGTTCTTTTGTCAAAGATTCATTTACTATATTTACATGTGTCTATTACATGGCTTTCTTTTCTGCTCCATTGATGTATTTATCTGTTCTTTTTCTAATACCATACTGCCTTAACTGTTGTAGCATTACAGTAAGTCTTGAAGTTCAGTAGTAGTAGCCTTATGACTTTGTTCTTCTGCATTATGTTGGCTATTCTGGGTCTTTTGTCTCTTTCTTATCCAACTATTTTCTTAAATTTTTAATTATTATGGGTACATAATAGTTGTATATCTTTATAGGGTATGCATGATATTTTAATATAGGTATTCAATGTGAACTTTCCATATAAAAATTTGGATAGAGTTTGTTGATATCTGCAAAATTACTTGCTGTAATTTTTATTGGGTTTACATTGATTCTATAGAACAAGTCGGAAGGAATTGACACGTTATTAACATTGAGACTTCCTATCCATGAGCATGCACTATCCCTCCATTTATTTAGATCATCTTTGAATTTTTTCACCGGAATTTTATAGTTTTCTTCATATAGATCTTGTACATTTTGTTCCATTCCTCCCTAAATATTTTTATGGTGCTAACGTAAATGGCGTTTTGATTTGATTTTCAAATTATAATTTTCTATTGCTGCTATATAAAAAGCAAATGATTTTTATATGCATATTCTTATATTCTATATTCTATGATCACTTAGTAGTTACAGGAAAATTTTTCCCCCTAATTCTCTGGGATTTTTACATAGACAATCATATCATCCATGAACAAAAATAGTTGTATTTCTTCTTTTCCAATCTGTATATCATTTGTTTGCTTTTTTTGTCTTACTGCATTAGCAAGATCTTCCAGTACTACGTTGAATGGGTTTGATGAGAAGAGAAATACTTGTCTTTTCCTGATGTTAAAGACAAAGCAACTAGCTTCTCAATTTTAAGTATTATCTATCTGTAGGTCTTTTTGTAGAAGTTCTTTATCACATTGGAGAAGTTCCCCTCAATTTCTAGTTTTCTGAAAGTTTTCACTATGAATGATAGATTTTATCAAATATTTTGTCTGCATCTGTTGATATGATCGTATGCTTTTTCTTATTTAGCTTGTTGCTGTGATGGATTATATTAATTCATTTTGGATATTGTTTAATCCACCCAATCTATGGTATTTGTTATAGTAGCCAAAACAGACTAAGGTATAAAATATTTTTGTATAGTGAATTAAAACTTCCCTCAGAAAGATGTTAAGAAATTAAGTAATTAAGCTCAGGGGAGCTGCTTTGAAGGAGATATATTTAAAGACATATTTTAAAGACCCTGTTTTTATGATTTGGGAACATTTTTAAAAAATAAAAACATTAGACATGGCAGTAATTGATGAATAAAATGTGTTTAAATCCTGGATGAGTTAGATCTACCTTCTCTAGAGCCTTGAATTTCTCTTTGCAATGGTAAACTACAAAGATTGAAAAATTTTTCAATCCTAGGAAGAATTAGAGAAATTTCCAGAGTGATACTCTCAAAAATTCAAGGACAATGTTTTCCCAAATCAGATCATAATTTATTAGTGATTATTAAATTCCTTTTAGTTGTGATTAGCTTTAAAATTTCAAACAGAATTGTGGAATGAAAGTATTTGAATGCACATATAATAACAATTACTATCATGTAGAACTTGCTCTAGTTGTGTGTTTATGTGTATGTTTGTTTTACTGCATTGTGGTATATGACATTTTTCTTACTAGAGGACACAGTTAAAAAAAATGAGTTTATGTTACTGAATTGGATGCAGGGGTGAGACTGAGGAAGTCTGATAGAAAATATAACCAGATGTTACATGGCATTTATAGTTCCAATCCAGTAATTATTCCAACTTAACATCTAATTATATAGCAAACTATGTAACTTAGGAAAGAAAGAAAAAATAATCAAATTCATTTAAATGTCTTTACTTGGTTGTATTTTTTGTGGAATATGTGCTTATAAAACCAGTCATAAATTCTGGATTTATTTTTAACTCTTGGGTTCTATTACAAATTGTCAAAGTTTATGAATTATTTTTTGGAAAATTATTCATAAGAATGTATAGAAAGTCTTAGCATTAAAAATCTTTGGTAGAGTTTACCTGAAGCTCATAATACAAAAGTTTTTACTAAAATTATTTTATTTACATATATGAACATTCAATTACAAATATTAATATTAATTTAGAAAATAGTGAGCTGATATTTAAAATTGACTAATTTGAAATAAAAATGGTAATTTCAAATAATTAGGGTAAAGTCTAACATGTTTTCAAACTTGGAGAATTTCATAATTTTTTAAATTGAAAATTAATATATTAATATTACCATGGCACATGAAACACAAAAAGTTTGAAGCTAGACCTTTTTGAGGAATTCTTTGGACTTGTAAAATTCAAATTGATTTAAAAACCTGTTTTTTTCCTGAGAATATGATATATCAAGAAAACACAAAAGAAAAATAAAACAAGAAACATTATCGACTGGCCAAAAAATTATGTGTTTGTTTTTGTGTGTTCATTGAAATCACCCTATTATTATTAAGAAAGAAAACAGTGTTCTGTCTTTAAATCTAATCATTCCATTCTCTGTCTCTGTCTCTGTCTTTCTCTCTCTCTCTCTCTTTCTCACTCTTTTCTCTCATCATATATAGAAACATACAATTATTCATTCAATTAATATTCTAAAACAGTGATAAACTTTGTTTATTGTACCTGTATTAAGACTTCTATTTTTACTTTCAACAAATAGACTATTACCCCAAAATTTAAGCCCTGGGGAAAAAAAGTCTTAATATAATTTCAAAACTTTCACATTCATTAAATATACCATGAACTAAAAGAATAACATTATTTATGTTTCCCTTATAAAAAACACAGCAAATTTTATAAGTAACCTCTGTGCTTTCTATGAAATGCTGTACTTTGAAACACAGAACACTTAAAGATACGTCATGGTCACTACTTCTGATGCTATATTCATTTTATTTTAGATTTTCTCTTCTTGAAATTTTATGTACATTTCTGGCAATATTTTTAATAAGCAGAATAACAAAAGATTTGATATATTTATCCATTGGTTTGTAGAGGAAATATACACCTTTTTCTAAAAGTTTCTCATTATCAAAAAAGCAATTTTATTCTTTCTCTTTAAACACTGAGATATTTCATGTTATCTAATTCATCATATTATTGATAATCATATTTAGCACATCTGGCAATACTAGCAATTCAAAGTATTTATTGAAATAGTTCTCTGTATTTATTTCCTGCACAAATAACTCAAAAATATATTATTTTACTTTTATTTCTAATTTATATTGATTATTAATATATTTTTTCATACGTTGATAATGAATGTTGCTGAATTCTAATAGGCCAAATATTTTTTTTAGTAAAAAAAAAAGGACTAACAGATACTTGAGCTATTTTTGTTCTAATTTTAAAAAGCCATATTTTATTGTCCTTTTGTTTACTTGACTAAAATTGCAAATGTTTTTATTCTTGAAAATCTACTAGGCTGTTTAATATGGATTGTTAATATTTTATTCAGAATAAAATACTTCTATTCAACATAGTACCTGAAGTCCTAGACAAACCAATAAGACAAGAGAAAGAAATAAAGGATATCCAAATTGGGAAAGTGGAGGTCAAATTGTAGCTTTTTGCTGATGATATGATCTTGTATCTAAAAAATTCCAAAGATTCCACCAAGAGACTCCTGGAATTGGTAAATAAATTCAGCAAAGTTCAGGTTATAAAATCAATGTAAACAAGTCAGTAGCATTTCTATACACCAATAACAATCAACAGTTAAATCAAAGACTCGATATCATTCACAATAGCCACAAAAAATAAAATACTTAGTAATATACTTAACCAGGGAGGTGAAAGATCTCTACAAGGAGAACTACAAAACAATTATGAAAGAAATCACAGATAATACAAACAAATGGAAAAACATATCATGCTTATGGATCAGTAGAATCAACATTGTTAAAATGTCAATACTGCCCAAAGTGATTTACAGGTTCAACACAATCCCCATCAAAATACTAATGCCATATTTCACATTTTCTATTTCTAGAAAACATAATTCTATGTGTCATTTGGAACCCAAAAGAGCAAAAATAGCCAAAGCAATCCTAAGCAAAAAGAGAAAATCTAGAGGTATCACATTACCAGACTTCAAACTATACTATAATATTATAGTAACCAAAAGAGCACAGTATTGGTACAAATCAGAGACAGAGCAATGGAACAGAACAGAGAATCCAGATATAAAACCGTCCATAATCAACGGATCTTTAACAAAGCAAACAACATACACTGGGACAAAGAAGCCCTATTCAATAAATGATGCTGGGAAATTTGGATAGTTACATGCAGAAGAATGAAACACGACCCCTATCTCTTACCACCTAAAAAAAAATTAATTTAAGATGGATAAAAACTTAATGTAAGCCATAAAATCATAAAAATTCTAGAAGAAAATATAGCAAAAACTCTTCTAGACATCAGCCTAACAAGCAATTTATGAATAAAACCCCAAAGACAATCACAGCAACAACAAAAATAAATAAATAGGACTTGATTAAATTAGAATCTTCTGCACAGCAAAGTAAATAATCAACA
This sequence comes from Avahi laniger, assembly GCA_963575035.1. Taxonomy (NCBI): domain Eukaryota; kingdom Metazoa; phylum Chordata; class Mammalia; order Primates; family Indriidae; genus Avahi; species Avahi laniger. The sequence continues at coordinate 37,533 of CAUYSK010063730.1, read as the reverse complement.
GAACAAGTAGACAACCTGAAGAATGGGAGAAAATATTCACAAAGTATACATTGGGTAAAGAATCTACAAAGAATTCAAACAAATCAGCAAGAAGAGCAAACAACTCCATTAAAAATTTGACAAAATAAATGAACAGAAGCTTTTCAGGAAGATAGGCAAATGGTCAAGAAACATGAAAAAATATTCAACATCACTAATCACCAGGGAAATGCAACTTAAAACCTCCATGAGATATCACCTTACCCTTGTCAGAGTGACTCTTATTAAAAAGTCCAAAAACAACAAATGCCGGCACAGATGCAGAGAGAGAGGAATGCTTGTACACTGTTGGTGGGACTATAAATTAGTACAACCTCTATAAACAACAGTATGGGAAATCCTCAAAGAACTAAAAGTAGATCTACCATTTAATCCAACAATCCCACTACCAGATATTTACCCAAAAATCATTTTGTCAAAAAGACTCCTGCACTCGAATGTTCATTGCATCACAATTCACAATCACAAAGATGAGGAATCAACCTAAGTGCCCATCAATTCATGAGTGGATTAACAAAATGTGATATATATATACAAGTATATACATCATGTAGTACAGATTAGCCATAAAAAGTAATGAATTAATGTCTTTTGCAGCAATTTGGATGGATCTGGTGACCATTATCCTAAGTGAAGTATCTCAAGAATGGAAAACAAACACCACATGTACTCTCTAATGATTTGGAACTAATGAACGGGCACACATGGGCACAGAGAGAAATAGAAGTCATTGGAAATAAAGAAGAGAGGAGGGGAAGGATAAAAACCTTCCTGACAGGTAGGACAGACACTATTCAAGTGATGGGTACACTAATAGCCCCAACTTAAGAATTATAAAAGCTATGCATGTAACAAAAATGTTTAATATATTACCCCCTTAATATTTTGAAATAAAATACAAAAGAGAAAATATACTAGACACAATGTGATTTTAAAAAATTTTGTCCTGTCCCTTTAGAATTGAGGTGATATTCTTTTATACTCATAATTTTGATCCATTTTTATATTAATTGAAATAACACTTCAGATCTTTATCTTTTATTTCTTTAATAAATAAAGTCTTTTGATTAATCCTTATTTTTAAGGTTTAAAACCTTATCCATACTCTACGAATTAAGTGGTTCCCTTTATTTTTTGTAGAACATTTTTAAAGCAGAGAAGTTCACAGAAGATTTTGTGCTTCCCTGTGATATTTTTTGACCAGGTGTCTGGTTTTCTATCACCTCACTCTTTTTCAAGATTAATGTAATGGAATAATGCTTCATTAATTTTGCAAAAACCATAATACATGTCATGTTTTCCTAGGTACAGTTCTCCTAGTCATAATTCTGTTCCTGGAAAAAAATAGTAGCCTATTTATAGTTGTAGGGCTGGAGGGAGGTGAAGGAGAGAAAGAGCTTTATTATGATTCTTGTGAAGCTTTGTAGGGTGCCAAGGTATATATATAAACTTTATAGAAAATCAGAAATGTGTTCTATTGACATTATCAATGTCCCTATTTACATCATCAGACATAACTAAATAAAATCAATTGTGTAAAAGTGGATCTCTTTTGTAGTCTAGCTTTATGCAACTCATAGTGGAAAATGAATGAGATAAAATTTATTGAACATTAACTCAATGAGCTATTCTATCCTGTAATAGTCTCTATATATTTATAGTCCATAGGCAGCCACTTAAAGAATGGTGTCAATGATCCACAAGAAGTGGAATTTGAAACTCCAGCAGTGAATTGATTCCAATGATAAATAAAGACTACAGAATGCAAAGAAGGGAAGCCCAATAATGGAAAGTTGAAGAATTTAAAATAATGTTTTTAAAAAATGGAAAAATATCAGCAAGTAAAATGGATAGACAGGAATATGGGCTAATAAGTAAAACATGAGAGGTTAATATTAATATTAGAAACCAAAAGAAAACACGTGTTAGAAAAAAACAGTGATCAACAGCATAAAGTTTAATATAAAGAGCGAGAACGAGAGACCATTCAATTTTAACAACCAAATATAAGATTTGAGAAAAACTTTACACATAATTAAAAACAAGCAGGAGTGATATCAACTAGATGTCAGAATAGGAGGTCCCCAGCTCATGTCCCATGACACAAACAATTATTAAGCAGACTTTCATGGGTTACAAGTACATTTATGGAAGCTTTAGGATTCAGATAGGAAGTTGCAAGACTTGAGTGAGGCCTAAGATCAAGAAGTGATTTGAAAAGGCAGGGCAGCACCCCAGTGGTAGACTCAACCACTGCAACCATTGCAAATTTAAAGCAATCCCTTCCCCCTATGGACTCAGCTCCAGCCCAGCTTGTCAGGACTCCTTTAACCAGCCTCATTCTCCAAGGGACCCTTGAGGAGCCATGGGCATCCACACCTCCAGTAACAACCTTGCCAACCCGTGAACCCAACTATGGCTCCTGATTCAACCCAGCACTGCTCTACCATCGTCCAAAGTCAGTCCTGCCTGTTCAGGGTCTCCATGACTCCTATCCATACCCCTGACAGCAAGACTAATGACCTCAATCCCAGCAATAAACACTGAAGACCCTGAAACTCAGTTGCAGCCCCACCATGCTGCAGTCTGGGGAAAATTCTCTTCTTCCCAGGCACACTGGAAGACATGACTGTCTGAGCCTCCAGTGGTAGGCCCACCAACTTCAGCCTCACTGTAATTCCTGAAAGAGCCACAGGATCAAGCTATAGCTCTACTCTGTCATAGTCTGGAGGAAGTCCTGCTATCTCATTGACCCAGCAAAAATCATGCCCATGAGCACTGCCAATAGCAGGCCTTCTGACTGCACAACCAACATGTAGACTCTAAAGCAGTTCTATGACCCAGCTATAACTCCTCTTTACCATAGTTGAAGAAAAAAAAACCTATTACAACTAATAAACAAAGTCAGTAAAGAGGCAGGAAATGAAAACATACAAAAATCAGTTGCATTCCTATACGCAAAAAATTATTGAGACAGGAAATTAAGAATGTAATCCCATTCACAACAGCAAAATAATGATGGTAATGATAACAATAATAGAATACGTAGGAATAAATTTAACTAAATATTTGAAAGACTTGTACATTGAAAATAATACAACATTGATGAAAGGAAGTAAAGAAGATACAGGTAAATGGAAAGACATCCCTTGTTTTTCATTTGGAAGAATTAATAATGTTAATATTTCCATACTATTCAAGGCAATCTGTAGATACAATGCAATCCCTATCAAAATTTCAATAGTATTCTTTATATAAATAGAAAAAAAATCCTAAAGTTCATGTGCAATCACAATAGGTCCCAATATAACCAAAACAATCTTGAGCAAAAAGGACAGAGTTGGAGACATCACACTTCCTGAATTCAAAATATACTATAAAGCTACAGTAGTCAAAACACTATGGAACTGGTGTAAAAATATACCCAATAAAGTGATGGAATAGAATAAATAGCCAGAAATAAAACCATATATCTATGGTCAGCTGATCTTGCAACAAGGGTGCCACATGATATGAACATACAATCAGGAGAATATAGTCCCTTTAGTCAATGGTGTTGGTATTACCAAAACCACAGGGGTTGTGGCCTTGTGGTTATTTACCAAGCAGAAAGCAAATTACTGAGACAACAAGGGTTGCCAAGGATTAGGGGAATTTTTAATATGAATAATGTCATCTGAGAGGAGAGGGGAAACAGCCTCAAATCTATCTCCACAACTAAAGGAGAGTAGGCTATTATTTAGGGGATACATGCATTGGGGAAGAGTAGTGACTGATGGTGAGTCTTGCTGTCAGGAAGTTTGTACAGGGGCCTTAAGAATCATAACTCCTTTGTCTCGCAGAAATCTCTCCATTTCTGAGAAGTTACTCAAAAAGTAATTAGTTCTAAAACATGAGAGGAAGAGGATTATAAAAAACATATAGAGGTCATAGAGACAGATGCATTGGGGAAACAATATTTAAAGCAAAAAAATGAAAGTATACTCTAACACCACATTGAAAATCAACTGAAAATACATTAAGGGCTTAATGTAAGCCCTAAAACTATAAAATTACTCAAAGAAAACATAGAAGAAAAGTTTATTTACATTGTTTTGAATAAATAATCTTTGCATATGACACACAAAACACAGGAGCAGAAACAAAAATAGACAAGTGGGATTGCATCAAAATAAAAATCTTTTGTGCATAATAAACAATAAACAGAGTGAAAAGGCCACCTACTGTGAAAAGAGAGAAAATATTTGAAAATTATATTATCCGATCTAATATGGAGTTGCCTCCCAAACATAAAAGGAATTCAAACAACTCAAAAGCAAAATAAATAAATAAATAAAAATACCCAATTAAAAAATGGGCTAAGGATTATAATAAACATTTCTTAAAAGAAAACACACAAATAACTAACAGGTATGTGAAAAGGTGCTTAATATCACTAATCATCAAGAAAATGCAAATGAAAATGATAAAGAGATAATCCTTCACAAATATTGGAATGGCTATTATCAAAAAGAATATAGATATCAAGTGTTGGTAAAGACATGAAGAAAAAGAGCCCTTGTTCACTATTGGTGGAAATGTAAATTGGTACAGTCGTCGTGAAAAACAGTATGGAGGTGTTTCAAATATTAAGAATAGAACTACTACATGAACCAATAATCATACCTCTGGGTATATATCTAAATGAAATGAAATCAATACACTAAAAAGATATCTGTACTCATTGCAGTATTACTATACTAACAATAGTCAAAATATAGAATTAACCTAAGTCTCTATCAATGGATGAATGGATAATGTGGGTATATATATACACACACCATGGAGTGCTATTCAGCCATTAAAAAGGAAGGAAATCCTGTCATTTGTGACAACATAGATGAACCTGGAGGGAATTATGCTAAATGAAATAAACAGACACAGAAAGACAAATACCGCATGATCTCACTTATATGTGGAGTCTACAAACATTGAACTCGTAGAAACTGAGAGTAGAATGGTGATTGTCAGGAGACGGAGGAAAGGGGGAAATGAGGAGATGCTGATCAATGAGTAAAAAGTATCAGTTAGACAGCATAAATAAATCTATTTTATTGTATGGGTAATGTAGTTAATAATAATGTATGATATATTGGAAAATTGCTAAGACAGTAGATATTAAAAATTTTAACAAAAAAAACGTGAGGTGATGGGCATATCAGTTAATTAATTGTGGTAATCATTTCATAATGTATATCAAAATATCAGCTTATCCCTTAAATATATGTAATTTTCTTTGCCAAGTATATCTCAATAAAACTGACTGAAAAAAAACAAAGCAAATAATGCATAATATCATTTGTGTGAAATCTAAAAAAAGTCTAATTCATAAAAGCAGGGAGTAAAATAGTGGTTCCCAGGGCATAGGAGTTGGGGAAAACATGAAAATGTTAGTCAAAGGATACAAAATCTGAGTTATGTGGGATGAATAAGCTCTGAAGAGCTAAAGTACAGTGTACTGACTGTAAGTAAGAATATTGTATTTTAGGCTTGAAATTTGCTATGAGAGTTGCTTTTAAGTGTTCCCATCACACACACACACACACACACACACACACACACACACTCCTTAACTCTGTGAGGTGATGGATGTATTAATTAGCTTGATTGTGGCAATCTTTTCACCATATATGTTATTCTAAGTGCCACAATGTATACCTTAAACAAACACAACTCTTATTTGTCAAGTATACCTCAATAAATGTGTGTGAGGGGGAATAATAGTAAAAAATTCAATATAATAAAGGATAAATATACAGTTAGGTAGTGAAGCCAGTTAGGAAAAAGTGTACTTTTTAAAAGATGAGATGATAAAGGCAATAGATAGATACATACTTTCACTGTGAGAAAAAAGTAAGATGATTTTTTTCCCTATCTATGTATCTATCTGTGTATCTATCTATCTATGTATATATTATCTATGCACACAGACATATGTATTTGTAGAAAAGGTCACTCTTCCATATGTTTATGGGCTAAAGAGCAGATGGCATGCAAAGATACAAAAATATGTAACTATGTATGGGGTGGGGATTGCTAGTTACTCCCAGCAGAAACAGAAAACTATACTTTCCAGAGTGCGTTTGAAGAAGAAACTCAGAACAATAAAGACGTCAAATTGAACTATTTTGATCTACATAGTAAAGTAAAAGATGAGCTTATTTTCTAAAATGATGAGAATTGGAGTTCTTTGACCCTAGAGTTGCCAGATATAGCAAATAAAAATGTAAGATCCATAGTTAAATTGAAGGTCACGTGAAATAATATATGTAGGTTTTATATATATATCATGCATATAATATTTTGCATAAGCATGTCTGTGAAACATGTAAGACACAATTAAATTTTAAAATTGTTGTTCATCTGGAATTCAGAATTAATCAGATGTCCTTTATTTACCTCAAAACACCACCCCACTTCTGTTCCTAAAATGCAATAAATGTTTCTTATACTTTCCTGATGAGAATATTAGAATTTACTTGATTTAAATAAAGCAATTAATCATAATACTTGGGGAAACATTGAGAATAAATTAGAGGGATTTTTGTTTGTGTTTTTTTTTTTTAATACAGTTCATTTTTGCAGGTGACTTTTGCTTTCAATGCTCAATGGTCTGAAAAAAGTAGAAGAAAAAATAGATTCTTAAATTTGCATCATATTTGGAATTGGGAAAGCCAGTGTAATATAAGTATTAAAATATCATAATTAGTAAATTTAACCAATAAAAATATTTAATGTTTCTGGAGTACAGACTAGTTAAGAAGAATGTTTAGAAAAGAGATAACTGATAGAGAAAATAGTCATCAGATGGCAGGTCAAAATAATGATAAAAAACTATGGGAGCAGCAATGGTTTAAACGATGAATTCTGCATTAAGGATTGGGGTGACTTTTCATAAGTCATAGGCTTAAAAGTTGAGTTGTTACTGTGTTTAAGTTGCTGTAGGAATTTCATCTGTATATTCCACTTAATGAAATAGTGATAGAAGACACAGTGTGGAGAAAACAGGATCATAAGCAATTTTTATTGAACTTGAAAACACTTGAAGACTGTTAGAAGAGTTGTCCCTTCAAAGTTATAAACGATAAGAAATGGTATAAATTTAGAGTGAGGGCAGATTGTTGAATAAGAAAAACTGGTTAGGAAGTAGTGAGAAAGAAGTTCTTGAGAATGAGAATATGATCCTATTTTTGCCTTATTAATACCTGGAGCAAGAATATTGAATGTTCAGTTATAACAGGTGTTTCACTTTAGCTAAAGATAAAATTTGCTTCAATAAAATTTTTATAATACAGAGATGTCTGTAGATAATTATTATGTAACTGCTAGGCACGAGATTGCTAAATAAGGCAGAAGTAAGTAAAAGGCAGATGTTGCAGGATTTTATTGACTGGAGAATTTTCATTTTGGTCATGATTATGTATGTCGTAGGAAAAAAGTGAAAACTACTACAAAGCCGTGTGATGTGTCACATCAAATAGAGAAAGAGGTTGTGCATAAAACTTTTCAACTTATATCAATAAGTCAATGATAAATTTTTTTATTGTTTTTCCAGGTTTCGTGTGCTCATTATTTTAGAACTTACCTGTGTAGTTCGAAGGTGCCTGACACTTCTTAAAAAATAAACTATGAACCTTCTAAAATGACCTCTGAACCATAAAAAAAACTGGAATTGATTTAAGTAGTGCTTGAAAAATATGTGTCATAAACAATTGACGAGACAAAAACAGTGAAGATCTGACTTACCAGGAGTTTACATAAAAATTATCAAAGGATTTTATTGGATTGCAAAGTCAATATAAATTATCAATGTGATATAGATGCTATAAAACTAATATAATTTGAGATATTATTGGTGGAAGTAATATGTCCAGAAAGATTGAGTATTTCCCTATATTCTGACCCAGTAGATTTTATTTTAATTATTATTTTTAACTCTGAGTTCAACATTTGTACAGGGTTGTTGCCTAAATGCAGGTCAAGAATAGGTTGATCAACATAATGTAGGCATACAAAGAATTTTTGAAGAGATCATGCATGGGTAACACAGTAAAAGCATGATTTTTGGGGGGTTTTGAGAAAATATTTTTCTTCAGCAATTTGAAAACCCATCACAAGTCAATTTGTACATGTCATGACTTGTCAAATCTTTGATCCTTTAAAAAGTGATAGCAATTTTACCATTACATATTGTACTCAGTGTAAGAGATGATTTTAAGCAGGAGTTACACTCCCTAAAACATAGGATAAGAAATACAAAGTGTGATAACACAAGATATTATAAATATATTCACATTTTAAAGAGGAGGAGCCAGAGGAATAATCATAAAAATTCTTTAATTGTGTTTGTCTTTAATATTTCTGTACCTTCTTACAAAGTAATTGTAGTTCAGCTTAGTTCAAGACTCATACTAAGATGTTATTAGAATGTACTATAATTTGGTAACTGGTCCAGATTCTGAAAGTACTATATAACATCTGGATAATAGTAGATAATACTAGCAGCATAAGCTGTACTGATGGCTGTACATTGAAAATAGATGTGTGGTCAATAACATCAGATAATGCTACATAAGTTAATTCATAGTGATTGAAAGCATACTACTTAAGGTCAAAAGATCTGTGAAAAATTTGAGTTTTCGCTTGTCTTTCATGGCACTTCTGAGCTTAAGCGAATTATCTAAATATACAAGTCTTAGCTATTAATATGTCTAAAAATATCATAACTTACTTCTTAGTTTTGTTATGAAGATTTAATAAGATAATGCATGTCAAATACCTAGTTTATAGTAAATATTATTATTATTGTTGCCATTTTAAGTACTGAAGACTTCCATATTTTAAATTCTATGACAATATACTAAACAAAGTTAAATTTGAAATTTATGAGATTTTAAAGGCTAAATATCAGAGTTAATTTCATATCATGAGAGCTATGTTTTTGTGAATAATGCATTTGAAACAGCAGTGAACACATTTCCTTCAATAAAATTTTTCAAATTTTGTATTCTTAATTTAGGTCTAGTTAGTTCATTTTATTATCATTTTTAAAATATAAAGCCATAGTACATACAATATTTTAAACATATGAACTGATTAATGAACCCCACAATATAAAACATTTGCATACTGTTTGTTCATTCTTTAAAAAATACATATTTTGATGCAGAAATATAACCTATACTGTTGATTAACAAGTAATTTAATTCAGACAAAGCTGAGATCAATTTATTATTAATATATTCATTACATGAGGCTTGACAATGTTTCTTTGAAGTACTAGTGTGCAAAAACACCACAGGGTTTTAATAAAGGTATTTTTTCCTTTAACATTTTAAAGTAAGAAAAGTAGAGCAATAAAGCATTATTTTTATTAATAAATATGTGTTTACCAGAAAACCATGCATCTACTCTGTGTAAAGTGACAGCCAAAAATAAATTTTTAAATACTGTAGTTTAAATTTTAAATTCTAAAAAAAATATAAATTTTAGTTTTATATCAATACAGAGCTTAAAATAAGCATTCTAAAATTTATTAGGTGCTTTCAGTATTGAAAATCGAGAAGACAAATGAGTTTTAAACTGTCAAATAGGCATAACTGATCTATTACACATGTGTCTTCAAGTTGACTTTAATTTAGGTAGCAGTGCCGTGTGAATATCCAGCTTTTCAACAAGATTGCTTGATAACTAATAAAGATCAGTCTTCACTTTGTTTTTATTCCTACTCACCAGTTTGAAAGCTTTTTAAGTTAGAACATGTGATAAACAGTATTGCAGTTCTGTATTTTTGGTGCCCTCCAGGCATCCGCTTAGGACTGAAATATGGACAGGAAATAATTATACTGGCAAAAGTTGTTTTCTCGCTTTTTATGTGTCACATATCATTATTTTAAAAATTTTCAATGCCTTTAACTTTTATTTGGCTTACTATGATCATGATATATATATAACACTATAAATTATACATATTTAAATAACAAGAGTTTTAAAAAACTCAAATTACCTGGATACTTACTAGATTTTTTGATGATGGGCTGTGTTTTATATGCTTGTATTGTTTATTTCATTCACATCACTTATAGTACTCTGAGTAACATCAAATATTTTGATTTTTCATTGATCAACTAATATCTAAAAAGAACATTAAATTTTAGCTTTTCTTCTTTAAAGATAATCTTCTTCAGAAGTGTAAATTTTATATACGCCAAATAAGTATGGGAAAATAAACATGACAGCAGCTGATTAAAAGAGGTTTCGAACACATTTTACTTCATTTCATTTCAAAGATGGAATTACCAACTTGGTAAGGCGAAAAGCATCTGAGATTTTTCTATATAATCCTGGTCCTTTCTATTCAGTCCTAATGTACTGCTCTTGTATGTATATGTACTGCTAATCAAAGAAGTAAGATGAACCAGTTAAAGAGGCAGAACTGTAATTTAGGGAATTTATCGTTGCATAAATATTCAGAAACTTTGAAGTCTTAGCTTTAACGTTATGAGAGTTCCATCTCATCATTCCTAGTTGATGGATGCATAGTTCTGTCATTCAGGATACAGATAATTTAAAAATTCCGAGAGGTTTTAAAAAATTCAATATGAGACAGCATAGCACTTTAAGGATAAATCAGCTAATCAGCTTATTTTAATTTTGCAGAGAGAGAGAGAGAGAGATGTTACCAACATAAAATAAATTGTAGAAAAACAAACTGACCCTAACATTTCAGTGACTTCTTTGATCCTCAAAGAATTTATGAAGAACCTTATATTGTCTGATATTTTTGTTTTTTGGTAATAGCCTACCCAAATCCTTCAGAGCACCTCCATTTTTAAGGAACAAAGACCTAGGTCTTCTCTAGTACCATGACTGAAGAACAAGAATTTTGATGTGAATACTGTACTATGAAACAATATAATGATCCCATATTATTGTGGGATCATATATCATTCATGTTAAATTTCACAGACACATTTCAAACTGATTTTTTTAAATTTTTTGTAAGATTATTTAAAATACAAGACAATTAAACATTTCATTCTTCAGGATAAAACCTGTAAATATATTTGAAGGACTTTTTTATATTACAAATACCTAACTATTTTCTGAAAAATTTATCTGAAACATTCATCATTCTTTATATTTGTATACTTGCTTAATATTTGATAAAGCGTTGTATAAACACTGGCAGAAATAATCGTAAGTAAAGGAAACTAGCATTTCAAAATGTTTACCATGGCCAGGTATGGTGGCTCATGCCTGTAATCCTAGCACTGTGGGAGGCCAAGGCAGGGGGATTGCTTGAGGTCAGAAGTTGGAGATTCCCCTGCGCAGGTGCATTGCTTGAGGTCAGAAGTTGGAGACTCCCTCTTTACCAAAAAGAAAAGAGAGGGGGGAAAAAAAAAAAAACCAGCCAGCACACCTGTAGTCCCAGCCGCCTTAGAGCCCAGGTGTTGGAGGTTGCAGCAAGCTATAATAACATCACTGCACTCTACCCAGGGTGGCAGAATGAGGCTCTGTTTCAACAAAAGGAAACTGAGCACCCCTCCTGACAATCCCCAACCCCTTAAAAATAAAATAAAATAAAAATAAATAAATAAATGAAATGTTTACCACGTCTTTGGCAACGTGATAGATATTTTAATATATTATTTGAATTAATCATTACAAATATTCTATAAGTAAAGCATTAGGTCCATTTTACAGGTTAAGTAACTCAGAAGTTTGATACTTTGCACAGGAAAACAAAACTAATTTAAACCTAATTTCCTTGCCTTCAATGTCTATGTGTCTACATTTTACTAAACTATGATTTCCCAAAATTAATCGTAGATTATGTATTAAAGCTTTGACATATAAATGTAAATTCTCTTCTTCTATTTAAAAATTGTCTTTCTGTATTTTTTCTACATATTTCATTGTATTCACTCACTTATGAGCTCAGTGCTATCTGGAATTGAAACCAATTCTAAACTCATGAAGGTTTATGTCATGATGCCTTAAATCTCTGCTATTGCTGTTATTCTTTCAGTTTCTTAACCAAATTCTTTGCCTAAGTCCAACTTCTTATGGCCAAGGAATTGGGTGCATTTTCTTATCTCACTCGATTATCTCTCTGATTTAGATCTAATTTATCTAAATATTCCTGTCCTTGGCTTCATCAAATTTCTTGAACCTCAGCCCTGACTTAGTTTGACCTGTAATAGCTGCTTTCAATATTTGAATTTATGTTTGAACATTTTCTCAACTAGCTCTATTGTAAATCTATATTGTCTTCATTTTGTTGTAAATTCTTTAGATTTGAGCTCTACTTTTTTTGCCATATCATTCCTTTAATTATTTCTATTATCAAGTGACAATCTATGTACTATCTAGCATTCCTGTAACTAATCAATTTTTCTTCTAATTTTATTTTCACTTTAAAATGAAGGTGCAAAAAGTTCTTCAGGTTTCTATAATAGTTTGAAGTAAGAATACTCTACATATTTTCTCTTCACCTTTTCCTCTCTTCCCCTTTCCTCCTACATAGTTATAAAATGCCATACAGAAATAATGCACTTAACCTGATTATAATTTTATTTCACTCACACAATCCCAGGTGAGTAACTCCCTTAATTTCATTCCCTTGTAAGAAATGGGTTACTTAAGTAAATCAATCACTGCCAAACATAAAAATCATATTAGAGATCATCAAGGTAAAAACTAATTTCTTCTTATAAACCTACAAAATATAATTTGATCATGTATATTCACATAAAAATTAAAAATATCCTTGTATAGAATTAAATTCAAATGGAATATTTATACTATTTACTTCATATTCTTACCTCATAATTTCACTATACTTCTAAGTAGATCAATCAATTAGCATATTAAATTATATATTCATATAATTTTTCAAGGCACCAAGAATAACTCTTTTGTATGTGCTTATATATTCAGAATGAATCTTTTATTCTCCTGAAACTTTAATATATATCAAAATTTTCAGTATTTTTTAAAATTTGATTGTGGATAAATTGACAAATATATGAGTTGAAAATGTCAAGCCCAAGGGTGACACAGAAAATAATTTTTTTAAAAATTCTGATTTAATTAAATTTTCATTCAGTACAATACTTACGATAACATGTTTATTGCTCATTCTATGTCCTGCTGCGCAATGAGACACAAGAGACAGTAAATATAGAATTAAATGCCAATAGGTTGCAGCTTTGTAAACACATAAAATGCAAAATGGCATAAAAGCTCTTGAGCCCTGCTGATTCCTAATTGTCATCTGTAACATGCTTTATTCTATATTGCTCAAAGTAGCTGATAGTACATTAAGCCCTAAATACCTTGTACCACAGAAAAACTATTTTTTAAATTTGAGATTCTTGGATTCACAACTTATATTTACATAGTTCTCCCATTTCTACAAATTTTAATTCTTTTACTCTCCATTTAACCTCACCACTAATCAGTAAATATATGTGCAAGTTTTGTGTGTGTGTGTCAGAGAGAAAGAGACAGAGAGAGAGAGAGAGAGACACGAAGTCAAATATAAACCCAATGCTTTCATTACTTTTAATTTTTCTCCTGAGAAATATAAACATCCTTGGAGCTACTGATAAATTGGCTCTCACGTTAAACCATAAATACTATGTACTAGAAATAATATAATATGCCTAATATGAATTAGACAAGATTAATCCTACCAAGATATCAAATTCTGAACTCCATGCCACTTTCTAGCTATGAATTCATAACAATTTGTGAATAGTTCAGATTTGCATCTGCTGCCCTCTCAGTTTCCCTTGGTATGAGGTCTTCTTTCCTCAGTGCACAGCAGACCCTGGCCATATGCATATCATTTATGCATTGGATATTCTTATTCAACAAGCTCTCAAGATCCTCTTGCTGTATGTGGACAGCTTATTACACACTCGTGCGTCTATGGTAAGTGAAGAGGCAACATAACAGAGAGTACATGGTCATTTTGAGATATCACACTCTGATTCAAGGTTTGATCCTCAATTTACTATTTTATTTTTCAATATCTCTGTTGAGATATAATCAACATATCATACAGTTCATTCCTTTAAAGTGTATGATGCCACATTTTTTAGCATGTTCTCAAAGTTGCACAGCTACAATTTTAGAACATTTTCCTCACTTTCCCCTTAAAAAATACCTATACCTTTAAGCAGTTATATTCCATTTCCCCCCAATTACTTCTGGCCCTAGGCAACCACAAATCAACTTTTTCTACAGTTTGATTTTAAGAAGGTGATTTTATCTCATGAAATTAAAAACTGAACATTGATTTTCTATTGTTAGTTACAAATATGAAAAAAGATTTTCCTTTTTTCTGTGATGCACTATACTCATTTAAAAATAACCTCTAGGTGTGCAATTTTATCATATGTAATATTAGTGGTGTCTTAGTGTCATTGCAAGTTACCCAGATTCTTGTTTGTAAAATAAAAATATAAATGGATAAGAGGTGGCTCTAGACTGCTTAACCGATTTAACAGGAACAGGTTAATGTAGACCTTGAATATTGGAAAAATTAAAAACTAGGGTTTTAGTAATCTTTTTGCTTCCTCTCAATTCCATAGACAAGTAATTTCAACAATAATCTTCTCTACATGTAAATTTTAATCTTGAATAGTTTTCTTTTTCTTTAAGATATCTGTGGCTTTGACCATTTCCTCTAATTTAATGGGTAGAAATATATTGTGGTAAACCTCTTAATTTTAGATGAGTAAATTATATATGTCTATCAGGGTAATACAATGTTGTTAAAAAAAACAAAAACAAAAGTTTGGACCTAAAATTTTTTTATTTCAAAATAGTTTTTTTAATTTCAGAATATTATGTGGGTACAAATATTTTGGTTACATATAATGCCTTTGTCTCTCCCAAGCCAGAGCTATAAGCATGCCCTTCCCCTACATAGCGCGCTCTGCACCCATTGGTTTTGAGTTTACCCACCCCCACCACCCGCCTCCCACCTGACCAGCATCTGATGAATATCACTTCCACGTGAGCACCTCAGTGTTGATCAATTAGTACCAATTTTATGGTGAGTATATGTGGTGCTTGTTTTTCCATTCTTGTGATGATACTTCACTTCGAAGGATGGGCTCCAGCTCTACCCAGGATAATATGACAGGTATTAGTCCATCACTGCTTTCTGTGGTTGAATAGGGTTCCATGGTATACAAATACCATGTATTATGAATCCACTCATGTATTGATGGTCACTTGGGTTGTTTCCATATCTTTGCAATTGTGAATTGTGCTGCCATAAATGTTCCAGTGCAGATGTCTTTATTATAGAATGTCTTTTTTTCCTTCGGGTAGATGCCTAGTAGTGGGATTACTGGATCAAATGGTATTTCTATTTTTAGTACTTTCAGATATCTCCAAATTGCTTTCCACACGGGTTGTACTAGTTTGTAGTCCCACCAGCAGTGTAAGAGTGTTTCTATCTCTCCACATCCACATCAGTTTTTGTTATTTTGGGACTTTTTGATAAAGGCCATTCTCACTGGAGTCAGCTGATAACTCATTGTGGTTTTGATTTGCATTTCCCTGATGGTTAGAGATGTTGAACACTTTTTTATATGTTTGTTGGCCATTATTGTGTCTTCTTTTAAAAAGTTTCAGTTCATGTCCTTTGCCCACTTTTTCTTTTTTGAGACAAAGTCTCACTGTGTTGCCCTGGCTAGAGTGAGTGCCATGGCGTCAGCCTAGCTCACAGCAACCTCAGACTCCTGGGCTCAAGCAATTCTCCTGCCTCAGCCTCCCAAGTAGCTGGGACTACAGGCATGCGTCACCATGCCCGGCTAATTTTTTCTATATATTTTTAGCTGTCCAATTTCTTTCTATTTTTAGTAGAGACGGGGTCTCGCTCTTGCTCAGGCTGATTTTGCACTCCTGAGCTCAAACAATCCGCCCGCCTCGGCCTCCCAGATAGCTAGGATTACAGGCGTGCGCCACCGTGCCTGGCCCTTTGCCCACTTTTTGATGAGGTTGTTTGATTTTTTTCTCGTTAATGTTTCAAAATATTAAAGGGGTATACATGTTTTTTTTACATGGACACCTTTCAAAATGCCTAAGTTGTGGCTTTTAGTGTGTCTATTACCTGAATAGTGTCCATTGTACCTGTTGGGTAGGTTTGGCCTCTCCCTTCTTCCCCACTTTTTAATTTCCTATGACCTTTACATCTCTTTGTGCCTATGTGTGCGCATCAATTGTTAGAGAATACATATGATATTTCTTTTTCCATTCCTGAGATACCTCACTTAGGATAATGGTCTCCATGCAAGTAGCTGCAAAAGACATTTAATTCCTTTTTATGGCTGAGTAGCATTCTGTGGTGTGTAAACACACACACACACACACACACACACACACACACACATCACATTTTCTTAACCACACTCCCCCTGCAGGCACTGAACTTACAATTTTGTCTCATGCTAAAACTACCACTTAAAGCTGATGCTGCTTCATTTGAAGATGAATTTCCGTGTGAAGTGGACTCTCAGGTAACATAGAGAGTGAGCACAATCATTTGCAATAATGCCCTTTTTTTTCTCATTTGCAGACTGGCATGCTGTAGCATGCACCTATATATTTCTCACAGAATGCTCTAAAAAGCAACCAGTAATTTTCTGCAATCTGAAAGTTTCCTATAATTTTTCTTGGTGCTACAGCTTCAGATGATGGTTACACCACAAAGGTACACCTGGTACCATTTTAACTAAATATTTTGCTACCTCAAACCAAGAGTTGCTACTTTTTGAGTTGCCTGCTTTCCAATCTGACATAGCTAAGACTTTGTTACCTCCAAGCACTTCAACCACCTCAATAAGGCAGGAACATACTTTTCTTTTTTACATTCTGCCATTTACAGTACTCAAAATTATTGAGATTTTGTATGGAGGAGATCAAAAGTATGCTTTTAAAATGCTCATGCTGAGATACATATGGGACTTCCAATTAGTAATGTTATAAGGCCAATTGGATCTATGAACCTAAAATGTAAAGGAAAGGTATGTTCCAAGAGTTTTGTGAGTCATCAGCATTTAGAAATATGGAGTTTAAAGCCAAGAAATTAATAGACTAAACTTTCCAGTTAAAGTATATTTGATAAAGTTTAAATTTTATGGCATTTATGAAAAATTCAACCCAAAATAAAAATCCTGAAAAGTTGAATGGGGGGAAAAAAATATGCCTGTTAGCATAGTGAAATCTTTTGGCAATTATCTCTTAAAAATCGTAAGGTGAAGAACAGAGAAAGGTGATCACATATTTGAACCACATAATTAACATGGTTAATCTAATGAACAAGTTTAGAATCCTGACTGTAACAATTAGTAAATGCACATTTTTGGGGTATTTGTGAAACATTTTAAACCTTAAATTTAGCTACAGAATGAGTCTTTAAAATATTCTAAATCTTAACATCATACAAACCACACCCTTTGATCAAATGCAAATAAATTTTAAGAAAGTAAAAAATAATGACATTAAGACTTTTTAACTTTAGGCATTAAAATAAAACATCTGTGCAAAAGATAATCATAAAATGAATCTCAGGCCATTATTTCTCCCCCCACACACACTCCAGAAATATTATGCCTAAACCTCCTGAATATATGAAAAGAAAAAATAAAACAGAGCTTCTAGCTAATTTTATATACATATAAATGGTAGCCTGAAATTGTTACTCATTGCTTTCTTTTTAAAATGTTGTAAATGTATTCAATTTCTAAAATATTTCCCCATTTTTGTGCTCTTCCTTAATTCTATCTGAATTTATTACATTTAAATGGCAGTGTATAAGAAGTAAATATAAGAAAGAATGACTTTATCAAATATACTTTATCATATAGAAAATCACACTCTTTTCTTCAAGTATAATAGCAGTGGAATGAAATCAAATTTATTTTTCCCATTGAAGGAGTGATAGTGTAATCTAGAATAATAGGTGCAAGCACACTTATAAAAATAGATTAAATAGTTTTTTTTTTCCCCAATCAGTTCACTTACTTCAGTATGGGCATTGGCTTCACTGTTTTCTAACTTTTAGGTAAATCATGTATAAATACTATTAAATATATTGGTTTGCAGCAACTTGTTATCTTACTGGGAAAAATAGCAGCCCTGCTTAATTTTAATAAAATTACATTGCTGCTACTATTATTATTATTATTATTATTTCATTCCTAATTCTTTACTTGATCCACTCTAAGAAAATAGATTGCTAGCAAATGTTTCCAAAACATAAATTATTTCTTTGGACCTTCATATATAAAGTATTTTTTGAAAGAAGATAAATGACATCAGCCCTTAAAATTTTTAAATTTTATCTAGGGACAAAATTTAAAAATACATGTAGTCATCATAAAATAGGTGCTGAATGAATTAACATACAAACTACTAATTAGAATTCAGAATGGGAAAAGTTTGCATAGAAAAAATAGGCTTAGATAAGTGGAAAAATTATGATCAGTTTTTATGTATATATATGTATATACACACACGTATATATATACACACATATATATAAATATCTATTTAACATCATCATGCAGTCCTGGCTAATAATATAGTGTTAAGATATATTCAGATGGAACGCATGAAATATTTAAAGTGGGAGAAAGGTTATGGATGCAAGGCAAGATCAAGAATAATGAATAGACACCTAATAAAAGAAATTGCTTTTTAAATTCCATATATGTTTTTAATAGTACCATATACAGAACTAATGGGAGATAAAGACATGGTGTGGAGGGGGAGTGGAAGTGAGGTGAGGGATGTAGACTGGAGCCAGCATTTAGAGGACTCTGTATATCCAGCTCAGAGGCTTCAATGATGTCCTATAATCAACATGACTGCTTGAGGAGTTGTTAGGTAAAGTGAGGCCGTGGAAGACAGAAATCATGCTATTTACACTAAATGGGTGGTAACATAGGTTTAAAAGACAGAAAATAAATGAAGGGATGTGGAGATGTATTTGCTATATAAGTAGCTAAAATAGAATAGTGACACAGGAAAAGAAACAATAAATGATGTGTTAGATATATCAATTAGGTAGAAGAACAGACACTGCCAGCAGGCTTTAAATGGAAAACCACCTAATTTTGTGGGAGAGAAGCAAAGGATACTTTTAGTGGTCCAAACTGTGGACCTGAGAGTCAGATTTCAGTATTAAATTTTATTCCTCCTAAGTATTTTGGCCAATGATCTAGGATCTTTATATTTCATCCTTCTTAACTGTAAAATGGATATAATAGTAATATTTCTTCATAGGATTCTTATGAGATGAGATAATATTTTAAAGCATTAAGAAAGTTCATAGTTCATGGTAACTACAAAACAGTATTAGTGATTGTTATTTTTATAACTTTAGAACAATAATACAAAATATGTTCATCACGTCACATTAATCCTTAGAATGTGGATATGCATTGATCCTCTTGCTGTATTTCACTTTCATTTACCAAAATCTACTTAATTTCTGCTAGTTGCACTTTTGCTCTTAAAATTTGTGATTTTTCTAATATTCTTATATCATTAATATGAGGTTATATTGTCAGAAACATTTTCAAAATTGCCTTTAAAACCATACAAAAATGCCTGCTTAGCTTAAATATTATAATGGCAAGTTATATGTAAAAAGGATGGAAAATGAATAAGAACGCAATCCAATATGTGACACATTTAGTACACACCTCTTATAAAACAGAATTGTATAAATTAATCATTAAGCTATATCATTCAAACCTATAATAGAAATGATTTTGATAGATTGTTACTGAAAATATTAATAATATTTTAAAACTATCAAAATTTATAAGTATTATATTCAAGGGAATAGGTATGCAACTTGGGTAGCTTTCTTTTTAAGGAAAAAGAATGGTATCCTGCAAAGCTGCTCTTCTGCCGTACTCCTCAGTGCAATCAACATTGACTCACAGACTTTCGTGGTACACTGTACATCTCCTGCCCTTTGTGAAGTAAACTGACAGTTTTGTAGGATAAGCTCTATCAGGATCATCTGTAATTACAATATTTTCTTTTCCTTTTCTTTAAATGTGAGTCCATGGCCTTAATTCAAACTTAAATTAATTCTAACAATTTTCACAGAGACAGTGCTGAGTGTCATGAGGGAAACAATGTTTCATAGGAAATGATTAGGGATTAAGGACATTCTAAAACTGAAGACACAGAATACTTTAGATTCTATATATAGAGCAAAAACAAACGGTATTTACCTATGTGTTTAAGGAGAGAAGAATCACTTTCTTTCTGAAAGGATTATTTATTACGGTCTCACTGTTCTAGTGATGTATAGAATGCTTGGCATTGTTATAGAAAATCAATTGAATTCAATCTGAGAAAGTTGTGTTATATGCATTCAAACCTGACAGTCGCATAAATCAGTATTTTTTGTGGGGGAAAAAACTCAAAACGGAATGAAATTCATTTGTTTACTTTCTTAAACCAGATATGAGGGTTACTTTGTTTTCCTCTGGAAGGAATTACGTTACAAATTGATTTTGAACTGCCCAGTAAAATTGAGCTGTGGAGAATATGTCTTAATAAAAATATGATCAGAAAACATGTTTTCAAAGCATTTGCATCTTGTTTAGAGAACAAGAAAGATGAAGGCCTTTTTTTCTCCATTCTAGGAAAAAAATAAACTATTTGAAGAACAAGTCAAATGTTTAGTGAAGACTTTTACAAACATCAATTGCAACTAAAATAAAGAATTACTTTTGACACGCTTCCACCATCACACTTGGAAAAAAAGTCAAGATTGGATTAAATAGTGTTCATTTCCAAAATGGGGTTTAGAATTCAAAATTAAACTTCAATCACTACATTTTTATTGCAGTTGTATAAATTTAAAAGTTACAGTGAATTGTTCCTGACCGTTGCATATTTTGTTGAACCCCAGCATGACTTGAACATCCTGTCAGCTTTCCATCCTTCCTCAACCTGTGTGCCAGGACAGACTGGATTAGGATAATCAGGAGTTTTGCTTTGTTTTGTTTTTACTGCAAAACCATAGCCTTGTTAATATGCGCTGGTCTTTTTACCTCTTCTTAGTCTCTCTGCATCTTAAACATCTTTCAAAAAAATTTGAATTTCTAGTTCCCCATAGAGTTATCTCTGACAATATCAGCCAACAGTGCTCTCTTTTCTTAACTGCATAAATTTGTATTTTTTCAGTCTACAGGTTCTGTTTTGCCTTAAATAAGTGGTACTAAATGGAAGGACGATTTGCATAGTAGGTATATAATTAGCATTTTAAGGATATAATTTAAAAACTGTTGTCATATGTATACACCCTTTATGCACCCCTGAAATCTGTATCAAAATCGAGATAGTGAACATATATATCATACCCCAAATTTTTCCCTATTACCCTTAGAAACCTGACTCTGTCACTTATCCGTGTTCAGGCAAAATCTTTTTTTAATTAGTGGAGTAGGCTTATTTGTAACTTTTCTCATATTTTCAACTTAGCTTAGTCTTCACTGCTTCTGGTATTAATATACAAGATTGAATGCTCATTAAGAAAAACTATTGTTTAATTTTCTTCTGTATATTCCCAGAGCCTTTAACTGTGCCTAAGAGATACTATATTCACAGTAATTTATCGAGGCACAAACTAATGAGTAGATAGTTACTAAAATTTATTAAACATGGATAAAAATATTAAGGAAATTTATACTTAGCATACAAGCATAGTTTGTGGATATTTGTTTAGTGTTAGCCAACAGTGCAAAAAATAAGGGCTGATCAATAACTATTCAGATTATTAATAATAAATAGGCAACTGTAATAAATATTGTTAAGCATAATAAAGAAAAAATTGTGGTAGTTATGGTCTATGAAAAAAGGACTTAGTAGGAGCCTGAATTTAGATCAGACTTTGAAATAATTAATTTGCATAAGATCATTGGTATTACCCTGTCCAAATGCCATTCTAGGACACATGCCTTTCTCTAATTTTATAGGAAAGTGTCAAGTAAATAAAAACAAATTATTTTTAATATTGGTAATGTAGGAACTAAAGAAAAAATGCTTCATGTGTCAACTCCCACCAAATATTTTAATATAAATATGAAAGTATTACATTATTGAGAATATTGAAAAATTAGCAATTAAATTATGGTCAAGAACTGCATAATGATGTTTCAGTAGATGACAGGCCATATATACAATAGTAGTCTCCTAAAATTATAATGGACCTGAAAAATTTCTATCATCCAGTGACATTATAGCCATCATAATGTCCTAGCACGACGTATTATTTATGTGTTTGTGGTGATTAATGCTGATGTAAACAAACCTACTGAACTGTCAGTCATATAAAAGTATACTCATACAATCATGTGTAGTACATAATACTTGATAATGCTAATAAATGACTATGTTACAGGTTTATATATTTACTATACTATAATTTTATCATTATTTTGGAGTATACTTCTTATTAAAAATATTAACTGTGAAACAGCCCCAGGCAGATCCTTCAGGAGCTATTTCAGAAGAAGGCATTGTTATCACAGGAGATGGTGGCTCCATGTATGTTATTGTCTCTGAAGACCTTCCAGTGTCACAAGATGTGGAGGTGAAAGACAGTGATATTGATGATCCTGATCCTGTGTAGGCCTATGTGTGTTTGTGTCTTGATTTTTAACAAAAAAGTTAAAAAAGTAAAAATAAAAATTTTTAAGAAATAGAAAAAAGCTTATAGATTAAGGATATAGAGAAAGAAAATATTTTTATACAGCATTACAAGGTGTTTGTGTTTTAAGCTGTGTTGCTACAAGGTTAAAAAGTTAAAAAAAGAAAAAATTTATAAGCTAAAAAAATTACAGCAAGCTAAAATTAATTTATTATTAAAGAGAGAAATTTTTAAAACAAATTTAGTACAGCCTAAGTGTGCAGTGTTTATAAAGTCTACAGTGGTGTACAATAATGTCCCAGGCCTTACATTCACTCACCATTCACTGACTGACTCACCCAGAGCAACTTCCATTTCTGCAAGCTCAATTCCTGGTAAGTGCCCTATGCAGGTGTATCATTTTTTATCTTTTATGCCACATTTTACTTTACCTTTTCTATGTGTACAAATATTACCATTGTGTCACAGTTGTCTACAGTATTTAGTACAGTAACATGCTGTACAGGTTTATAGCCTAGGAACAATAGGCTATATCATATGGCCTAGATGTGTTAGTGTAAGTACACTCTAGATTTCTGTAAGCACACTCTGTCATGTTTGCACAATGATGAAATCACCTTTATCAAAATGTAACCCCATCATTAGTGACATATGGCTATATTTTAATGTAATGTAGTTTTTACGTAATTAATTTGCTCAAAATGTTAGGTGTTACCTTGACCAAATGTTATTCAAGAGTTTATGCTACTGTCTAATTTAAAAATAGAAAATGACAAGTGAACAAGAAACACATTCAAAAAGATAAAGCTATACCTCCAAACAACATGTTTTTAAAATTATAAAAATGGATATATGTTTTAGAACTGCAGTCCCCAACCCCTGGCCAAGCTGAAGACCAGTACCCTTGGTGCACTGTTAGGAACCTGGCCACACAGCAGGAGGTGAGCAGTGGGCCAGTGATGTAAGTGAAGTTTCGTCTGCATTTACAGAAGCTCCCCATAGCTAGCATCACCGCCTGAGCTCCGCCTCCTGTCAGATCAGCAGGGAACATTAGATTCTCATAGAAGCATGAACACTACTGCAAACTGCGCATGCCAGGGATCTAGGTTACACTTGAATCATCCCATAGCCATCTCCCCGACCCTGGTGTGTGGAAAATATTATTTAAATACAATTCTTAAATATATTTTAGGAAGCCATAGTCTATGTTACATTGTTACATAAAGGGATCACGATTGAAATATAACCCCTGTATTTTTTAGAAAGATTTCATCTCATCCTAAAATAAATTTTTAAAAATTATTAAATAAAACATATTACTGTGAAATTGTATCATTTAAATTTCCCTTTGTGCCCCTCAATTAATATGATGTGAAGGTTAAGCTCTTGAGCTCTGCAGACAAAAATGTCTTGGTTTAAATAAAAGCTTGGTCACTTTCTGCCTGTGTTGCTCCGGGGAAGTTCCTTAGCCTCCCTGTACTTCAGCATCATCATTGGAAAAATTGTTAAAGAAATTGTAATTTCCTTGAAGTCATTAAAAGTATTAAAAAGTAAGGCATATAAAGAAGCTAATCCAATATGATAAAATGAAATTAACGTTTATTGCTATTGAGTTTAGTAAATAAGACCTGAGCTAAAATGTGACTGTATTCAAAATAAAAAGGTGATTATAACTAGTTTTTTTTTTAAGTTTGTCCAAATAATATAATTTACCAAAAGTTGGAATGAATGAATTGATATCAGGAAACGATTGGACCAATAGCTTTGAATGTGCTGTTATATTTATATCACTTTTCTTAAGGTTAAATAATCAGACAATAGAGGAAAATTTTAGTTTTTAATGAACAGATAAGTCTGCAGGATTTACCTTTTCAAATGCCTTTTAAATTATTTTCTGCTTAATGATATATTTTATATGCAGTAATACAATTGCTAGGAACACTGTAGTAAATATTATTTGATTGTTACTTTTCCTGAAATCATGTCACTATTATTATTAATCTTTATTACTTACTGAGTTCTTACCAAATGCCTATCACTTTTCTCAGAGTTAGCAAATATATTAATATATCAGCATTGCGGACATACTGTACTGTATATATTGTTTTACTCCTGTCATACAATCAGAGACTGCTTTTCAAATGCAGAAAAGGGGATCAATGTGGAAAGTTTTAGCTCTTTGAGAAAAATTAAAACATCTTGTTGTATTTTATTTTTCCAGGAATTAGAGCTAGAACTTTTTTTGTTTTCTTCCGAGTATTTTCCCCCATCAGTCTTCTATAATTTAAAATGAAAAAATTCAATGTAGACATGAAGTTAACTTCTTCAAAAGTATCTTCAGCTAGAGTCAAAGTAACTGTGAGGTTATGAAAATAAAACAGTGAAATAGAAAAACACTTCCATTTTCATAGATGTCCACTCCTGCTGAGGCCTCAAAATGGATTTCAGATAAGGTCAGAATTATGTCAGGTTAAAAAAGAAATATTTACAGACTTTGAATCTACAAAATCTTTTGTCATATCCCTTTTATGTTACAGAATAAAATACAAATGTAATGGTGTGGAAATTATGAAATAATTAATTTTCCATTAATGATTCAATTATTTCAGCATATTTTGAGCTAAAAAAATACACACTTTAATGGTACAACCTGGAAAATAGTATATTGCATACTAACAAAAGTCTGTCAAATTCATTATGTATCTGTTTTTACTTTCAAGGCAGAGCAGAACATCTATGAATACCCATAGAAGCAAGGTCAACCACAAAGTGGACAAAGATCCTTTTTTTATTTTTTAGGCATAACAAAATGCAATTTTACCTTTTTAATGTTAGTCTAAGAATGTCACGACTCCTAGGAAACTGTGACTGCAAACCATCAGTTCATCAATCATTAGCCTCTGGGACTGTCAGCCTCAGATACTCAACAGGCCTGCAGTTTTATGTGGCATAAAGGTTATTATTGAATCCTTAGGTAAAATTTGAAAATTTTCTTGATCTTTGGAAGCCATGCAGAAACTAATAAAGTTCCAGCATGGAATTTTTGACTTAGTATAACCTTGCAAGTGGACTGATAGTTGAGAAGACTAGTGAATAAAAACTGAATGCATCATGTATGTAAATATAGCTACATATATATATGATGCATACATATATGCATCGTATATATACATGATATATCACATACATAATATTATGAGATCGTAAGTGTGATAGGTAGTAATTATAAAATAGAATGGAAACGTTTACATACTCTTTCTCAGTTCTCATTTATTTTTCCAAGTGTTCGCTTTTGCAAATTTGTTGGAATACCAACAATATCAAAAAAAGTCTTGGGTACATATAAACATGTACATTTACAGCATCTTATTAAGAGTGAAATTAAATAAATTAAATATTTTTCTAACCCAATTCATGGGTTTAAGAAATTATTTTGCTTGAGTCAATATGTTTTTTATATTTGAAGGTAAGAAGTAGAAATAAAAAGGAAAATAGAAAAGCATGACAAATTAAACAAAATTTCCCACCATAAATATTTGAGTCCCATATTTGCATTAGTGTGTTACTTCTCCTTTTTAAATAAAAATTATGAATAATACTGATTTCTAAATGAACAAATATTTAATCATTCAATAGTGTCCTTAAACCTCTCCACAGATGCTTATAGACTTTGACACTTGATTTTTCTAGTACCACTACTCAATATTAATCAGCACAATGAATAAAAATCTAAAAGGTATTTTCTTGTTTTTTTTATTTTGTATAAATCTTTTCTAAAAATATGGTTAACAATATTTTTATGTGTTGATTGTAAATAAGACCTATTTATTTTTAGTTCAGAAAATTAAATATGTGTCAATTATTGCCTAATGCTCAATCATATTAAGTGGCAAGGTGGATCCCTAAACAATTTGAAAAATTGGAAATTTTGCAAGTGAACTTCCATGAAAAATAGCTTATCTTTTAGGGCAGGTACAACGAGAGTTTTTTGTTGATGTCAATAATACAATGATGTCAGAATACAATATTATTTTCAAAGATGAAATCCCTATCAAAATTAGAAAATGTACCCTGAACATATGGACTTTTGCTTCCAGTTGCTTCTTCTTGTATTTCTAACTATCCTGCTCCAGGTTAAGCTTTCATCAAGAAGTTTACTATCAGCGGTTAATGAGCCTTCCATGACAATTTTATCTAATGCACTCAATCATATATTTAAGATGTTATGTTTCTCCTAAATATTTTATAATTAACAAAAATTTGTGAAAAGGAAACTTTCACATTCATAGAGCTACCTAATTAGATTTAATTCTATTTTTACCTAATTAATACAAGTTTCCAATTCTTTCTTTAAAGATTCATATAGCATTTTGTTTGAAAGAATTTATAAGTGATGACTTAGAGAAAAATCTTATTGTGAGTAATCATACTATACTTGACCTAAATCATTGTTCCAACTGTCTCTTTCATTGAACAATCAGTAGTTTCATTGGGATCTTAAAACAATAAGTACAATTAGATCTCAATTCCAGCAACATTCTTACTTGACAAATTTATACAAAGAACAATTGCAGCAACTTAATTTCAATAACATACAATTTACTCCAAAGTCCTCTGCTAAAAAAAAAAAAAAAAAACAGTCTTGGGCCATATATGTGTAATCTACCTAAATTTTATATTCATCTGATGTATTTACTATGATCTTCAGAGATGTTTCAAAACACATACTTGGAAAAGCAGAGAAAGACATATAAGGATAAATGTTCTAAATTAAGCACCAGGGTAATAATGGACAGAATATTATTTTTTTCTCATGGTAATGTTCCACATTTTCTCCAACACGAGGTAAAATGGATTTTTAGAGTGTGAAAATGTAACAAAATTGGAAATATTTGTAAAATAATGTTCTCAAACAGGAAGTTTCAAAAATATATTTCTTGCAAAGGAATGTGAAGTATTTCATCATCTGTCTCCTGAGGACTCACTGGGCTCACAGTTGTAATAAATGTTGCAGGCTCATCAGTTGTTGGTTTTTAAGTCAAACCGAAAACCAGGGAAATCAGGGCTCAAAGGTCACTTCTACTAAGGGCAACAAATTATTAATTTATTGTTCCCCATCCAAATTTCTCCCTATCACACAGCTCAATGTCCTGCACAGAATCCAGCAAGTCATCTTGGCTGCTTCTTTGTCACGCTGTGATTGAATCTTCTCACCAAAATCTGAATTTTTCCTCATTTCAGTCCTGGGCTTTGTCAGTGCTTACTCATTCTCAAACTATGCAATGATAGTTCAGACCCTCATTATTTCCAAATTGCTGTACTATCTCTTAAACTAATTTCCCTGGCTCTAGTCTCTCTAAGAAAAATTATTTCTTTAAACTGATCATGGAGTACTTTTTCTATAATATGAACTTGATCACTTGCAGTTTATTGTTGATTTTTTTAACATTGGATACAGTTGACACTATTTAATCTTGAGAAACATGAAGGGATAAATTTTAATAACAGTATATGTTTCTCCAGATCCTTGAATAGATTTCAATGATTATTCTCTATTTAAAGCACTCCTAATTCAGTTTTGGACATGGTAAATGGAACAAACCAGTTATACACATTTTTTTATGGAAATCATGAGAGAAATTAGAGCTGGAATAGAGGATGTTATATTAATTAACTTACAGGAGCTATATAAGCTACAGTTGTGAATAAGATCACACATTAAACTACAGAAAGTAAGTTGATAAATGGACAAAGAGGAAATTTTTAAGACAAGTCCTGACAGATATTACCAACTGCCCCCCAACATGTCTTCTCTTCTTTCTAGTGGCAGAACTACTAGATAAAAATCCAAACATAGAAAACTGTGAAAATCAGACTAAAATACTTTCATAGCAGTCACAGGAAAACAGAATTTTCCTAAAGGAAAGAGGTCAGTAGTTGCAAATAATACAGAGATAATACATGACATAAAACATTGCAAGTGTATGTTAAGATATTGACAAGATTCAAAGATTGAGGAACCTTTAACGATTAAGGAAAACATCAGTGGGAAATGGTAGAGTGAGTTAATGAGGAACATATAGAAAGATTATCTGACCAAAGGGAAGGCAAAAAATAAATTAGAAACTATGGCTGTGTAGCACAAGCTATCTGAAGAACTTGATATTTTTTTTTTAAATATTCACCAGCCTATTCGTGGATCACTATATTGAAATCAAAGATTATGGATGAGTATATTAGAAATTTCCTATCTCAGCAAGGAAGTTGACTGTATACTTTAGAGAACAATAAACATCAGAGGCCTAAAAATGAGGTTTTGCATTTGAATCTTAGCATTTAATAGTTTTGTAACAGTGTTAAATTATTTAACCACTCTAAGTGTTACTTTCCTCTTCTGTAAAATGTGCATTAGAAATGCCTGGTTATTACAATATACTTTGGTATGGTAACAAACAACTCTGTCAGTGGCTTACAATACAAACATTTATTATGGACTGGCACGTCGGCCAGGACTCTGAATGCCTTGGACCTGCTTGTCTTGGCCAGTCTCTCCTGGCATTGGTTCCAGACAGGGGTTAGCTTCAGGTTTCTTCTAGGTAGTTTTTCATTAAAAAATTCAGGCTAAAAAATGATCATTGTCTTAGTGTGCTTTGCAGTACTATAACTTTTGTTCAAAGAAGCAGATCTCATAGTTTAATATTTATATGAAACAAAACAATTACAGCATCTGGGTAGTTGTGGTGGTGATAAGGTTATTGGCATTGAAGAAATCAAGGATCTGTTAGACTATAGTGTTGAATAAATCAGCTACATGCAGCTCCAGGGAGAAAAATGATTATGAAGTGAATTCTAAAATCAGAATAAAATTAAGAGATTGAATCAGGGTTTGATAACTTTACATTACAAAAATAAGGACATGTAAGAACATGAACCACACAGATATAGGAATTTTAAAATAAATGCAGAAATAATGTTTCAGAAAGTATTAGGAAAATGATGAAAGTATGTTGTTCTAGTCTTGGTGAAACAGTAGGAAAGAAAAGGTGAAAGAGCAAGAAAATATGAAAGTAAATAGAATATCAAGTACTGATGATTTAGTTTACCAAACGTTAAGATGTAAAGGGTTATTTCTTTGCTCTTTTGACCTGTAGATGTCCCAAGCCATTATGGGTTTCATTTGCCACCAAACTTTGAATATGCCCCATGATGAATTTGGAAAGCATAGAGTGCAGCTGTCGTCACTCACTGACATCCATATATTTTATATCCTTTGCATTGCATATTTGCAATGTTATGTTAAAATGAAGGAATGTCACTTTCAGAATAAGGCCAACTAGTCATGCTCCCCATTTTTGCACACAGAGCAGCCCTCTATGATGTGTCGTAGTTTACAATCTTTTCTCTGATATCGGAATCAAAACAGTCCTCATTTGAAGAGGTTCCAAACAGGACAAGTCTTTTTATCTGCCAAAAATTAAGCACACATAGAAAGAGACTTCTGGGAATAAGGTAAGGTTACTGAGGTTATTTATGAGGAAACAAGAATTTTAGGGAATTAATTAACTAACTAAGAGGATACAATAATTTTTTTTAAAAAAGATAGTTTAATTTTTTTTAAACTTTAACACAAACATCATTGGAATGCATTTTCTCAAATTTTGTATATTTAACTTTATTTTCACTAGTCCTATTTTTATTTTACAATTTCAAAATATTCAAGTTCTCTCCCTCCCAAATTCCTAAGATCATCATCATAAGCTTTGCATTATGTAGAATTCCAGTCTAGTTGAGAAGGTGTGGTGGGCTCTGGAAGAATCTATTTCCCTTCACATGAAGTAGGGGTTGGGTGAGACCCATATATTTATACTGATTCACTTAGGGCCTCACCATAAACACTTTCAAATGCATTTTCTATTGGTCTGAAGTATTTTAAAATAAAACTCATTGGGTAAATATTTGTATGCAAATTCAAAAATTTTATTTTTGAAGGAATCAATTTTTGTTTGAAATAACTTGCCAATCCATTGCATAGAAACAGAGAAAGAGTGTTTTCAACAAGTTCATCTTTAACTATCGAGAGTGCCATAGATGCTAATTAATAAAGCTATTTCATTTGACACTATCACTTCATTGAATGTCAATTAACATAATGCCAATTAACAGAAATCCTATTAATTGTTTATTCATTTATAATAAATTAATATTTATATTAAATCATCACCTATTACATGTATATAGTTAATAAATTTAATTAGTAGAAAATCAAATCATATGACATACAGTTATAATTATCTCTCTGTTGATTAAGCAATCTGTTAATCTATCATCTGTCAATCTATCTTACATCTATATATGTCTGGCTTTAAAACAAAACTGAATAATTAGAAAGTAGGTTTCCAATAGCTTTAATCTTACACAAAAAGCTGATAAAATGCTTTGGACTTAATTCATGTAGTTAAATAAAATGTTGCCCTTGATCTAATGAAAGCCTCATCTTTTGTGGAATCCACTTGATAATGGCTTTTATAATTTCCTATTCCACAGGTAAACAATGTTCTCATGTTTTCTTTGGCTTCTAGGTGGCCAATACAAAACTTCAGAACTTATAAAGATTTGTTTTCCCATGATTCAACCCAAGACATGAATATTGCCAAACTATTCAATTCTATCCCTTTCCATAAGGCTTGTAAAACATTTGTATAAGCTGAACCCTGCTCGTTCTCCTCTTATAGTGTCAATTCTTAAAAATAAAAATGTATATGAACTTTATAATTCAATTTCCCATGTATTAACTTATTTTCAAATTTTAATTCAAGCATTGGTACAAACATTTTGACATTACTTTTAAAAATGCTACCTTTTGATTCAAAATCTGATTTTATATCACCTAAAACTTCTTTTGACAATTTTTTCAAAGGACACAAAATCCAGTGTAAATGACAGTCAAGTTCAAACTAAATTCCAATGTTATATTTTACCCTGAAAAGTAAAATAAAAAAGAACTCTTATGGAGAGAACATTGACATGGTGACTACCATGATAGGAGCTGAATCACAGACAGTACCAGTTATTAACAGATGACTTTGATTAAGTTACTTAAAACAAGTCTCAGTTTTCTCAAGTGAAAATTATTGTAATATAATAAATATTATGCAGTCAATATTTGATCTTCAATCAGGTATTTTAAAGTGCATTAAGAATCAGGTTATTATATTGTAGAAAATGTAGATTGTTTTAACTGATTAAACAATAGCAGAAAATACATTATAATAGGTGTATAATTGTGAAATTTGAGTATTGATATCTCTTCATAAGAAATTAGATATTAGGTCTCTATTTGAAAACAAAAAGTTCAAGATTCAGGTATTTTCTTGTGAATTCAGAGAGGACTTTCTTGAGCACTGTAAATTTTGCAGTTTAAAGCCCCTCCTCTTCTGACCTACTCTAGTTACTCTCTATCACATCACTCTGTTTCCCTTCTGAACACTAACTGCCATCTGTAAGCATCTTTATTTATTTACCCACAGTGTCGTGTCATGTTTCCCCTTTGTGAGGGCCCAGAGAAGTTTATGGAACAGAATGGGCACTCAACACACATTTACTGAATTAATGACAGGCCTGTGTCCTAAAGAGAGATCCAGTATTGTTCCAAATTTAGGAGCTGAAACATACATCAATTGTACTTTACAAATATCTGTTTACTCAATTATTATGTATTTATTACATAAAATCAAAAAGATATAAAAGGAAATCTTATAAATAATTCTTTGTGCAATGTGTGCTTCACAGAAGAAAGTAAAAACTTATTTTGTCTTTGGGACCAGACATAATTTGATTATTTTTCATTATTTTTGAATCATACGGGTTTATGTTATTTTTGTAACTTTATGTGCCTGCTAAGAGATAATGAGTTTAATTTCTTAAAGTAGATATTTATAATGACACTGCAATGATTTCCAGAAACTGCATTCTATTTGATTAGAGACATAAAATTGTATATAAGGTCTACTTGAAATAAGAAAGAGGACTGGTATGCTTTGTAGACTAGATAAAAGTAAGCTCACCTTCCTCTCCCCTACCTGCATTTCCCTGCCACACACACAGTCTCTCTCTCTCTGTCACACACACACATACAACGCACATAAATTCCTGGCTGGATAAAAAAATTTGGAAGAAAAAAATAACATGCTTTTTGACAATCATTTTTTATTATGTTCACTTGAGAGAATTTGAGGAATTTATATATATATACTAACACTTTATTAGTTAAGTAATGATCATTTAAAATGTCTGAATGGTTACAAATCCCAAAAGGTATGATATAAAAAATTAAGTTTTATATCAATATTTTACTTAATCTCGTTAAAACTAATTGTAATTCTTTGTAACATGTGCAAGAAATTGCTTTTCGTTCATGCTTTTCCTGTAAGCTCAGCTTCAGCTCAATGCACCTCTTATTATCTCCTTATCTATTTCTTAGCCAAGTAACATACATTTAGATTTTATTTAGATTATCTAATATCTCCTAATAAATCAAATCCACTTATTCATTCATTATCTTTCTCCAATATTTACGAACTCCATCCATTTATTTCCACAAATTTAACTTTTCTAGGAACTAAAGGAATTTACCAAGAAGATCTATTAATTTCTTCTCTAGGAAATGCAGTGTCTTTTTCTTTGCAGTCTGGATTAAGATGTGATTTTTTACATTTCAGTTCTGCTCCTATAAATAAATCCTTAAATGGTGTCCCAATAATTGGAATATCCTAAGCACTTTTTAATTTTTTTATTTCAGAATATTATGGGGGTACAAATGTTTAGGTTATATATATTGCCTTTGCACTGCCTGAGTCAGAGCTACAATCATGCCCATCCTTCAGACAGTGTACACCATAGGTATGAATAGACCCATTAGGTATGAATAGACCCATCCTCTCCTCCACCCTCCCACTTGCCCAACACCTGATGAATGTTACTACCCTATGTACACTGAGCGTTGATCAATAAATACTAATTTGATGGTGAGTATATGTGATGCCTGTTTTTTCCATTCTAGTGATACTTCCCTTAGAAGAATGGGCTTCAACTCCATCCACGATAATACAAGAGGTGTTAGTTCACCATTTTTTGGAGGGCGGGGTGAATAGTACTCCATGGTATACATATACCACATTTTATTAATCCACTCATATATTGATGGGCACTTGGGTTGTTTCCACAACCCAATCTTTGCAATTGTGAATTGTGCTGCTATGAACATTCAAGTGCAGATATAAACCAATCCTCATATTGTCATCTAATCACTGACAAAGCAGACAAAAACAGATACTAGGGAAAAGAATCTCTATTCAATAAATGGTGCTGGGAAAATTGGATAGCCACACGTAGAAGACTGAAACAGGATCCACACCTTTCACCTCTCACAAAAATCAACTCACAATGGATAATAGACTTAATTCTAAGGCATAAAACCATAAGAATTCTAGAAGAAAATGTTGGAAAAACTCTTATAGATATTGTGGTAGGCAAAGAATTTATCAAGAAGACCCCAAAGGCAATCACAGCATCACAGCAACAACAAAAATAAATAAATGGGATCTATTAAATTAAAAAACTTCTACACAGTCAAAGAAACAATCACCAAGAGTGAATAGACAATCCACAGAATGGGAGAAAATATTTGCATGCTCTACATCTGATAAAGGGCTTATAACTAGAATCTATATAAAGAACTCAGGAAAATCGACAAGAAAAAAATCAAACAACCCCATTAAAAAGT
This sequence comes from Avahi laniger, assembly GCA_963575035.1. Classification (NCBI taxonomy): domain Eukaryota; kingdom Metazoa; phylum Chordata; class Mammalia; order Primates; family Indriidae; genus Avahi; species Avahi laniger. The sequence continues at coordinate 2,971 of CAUYSK010063730.1, read as the reverse complement.
GGGCAAAGGGCATGAACAGAAACTTTTCATAAAAAGATAGACTAATTGCCAAGAAACATATGAAAAAATGTTTAACATCTCTAATCATCACGGAAATGCAAATCAAAATCACAATGAGATACCATTTAATTCCAGTGAGAATGGCTTTTATTGAAAAGTCCCACACATTTTTAATTTCTGGATTTTTATTTTATAAAATTTATTTCCCTTCATCTAAGCATACAGTATGTGAGTTAAGTACAATACTAAGTGCTCAATTAAAATTTTCTGAATGTAAACTTTGCTACTAATGGACTAGTCCAGCTTAAAACTTTCCTAGATTTTTTATAACAGAGATGATGAAAAGTACCACTGAGTGCTTATCTCAGTGAAAAAATAACAAATCCACCAAAAGATTATCATGCCAGAGTCAAAAAACTGACATGGAAACATTCAGAGTGAAATAAATAGGTCAACTACAATAAAACAAGGATCAGGTAGTATTAGAATGTGCAATAGGGACACTGGATATTAGAAGAAAATGAAATAAAACCTTTAAATTTATGCAGAATAGTAATTCTTATCTTTATTTTCTATAGCTAGAAAAGCTATAAGTAAACTTTGAGAACATAATTCAAGCATTTTTATAAATATAAAAACTATTATTTATTTAGTCTCCATCCCTTCTTAGAATGTTGTCTTAATTTGGCTTGTACTACTATAACGGAATATTTAAGTCTGGTTAACTTCTAAAGAACAGAAATTTATTTCTCACAGTCTGGATGCTGGGAAGTCTAAGATCAAGGGACAAGACACTGGTGTTTGGTGCAGTCCTTCTTACTGTGTTCTCACATGGGAATAGGCAGAAGGGCAAAGGGGACAAAGGCAATAGCTTCGCCTGGTAGAAGAACAGAAGAACAAGCTAACCAAATGATGCCTAAAGCCTCTTATGTAAGGGCCTTAGTTACATAAATGAAGGAGACGTTCTCATGGACTAATCACCTCTTAGAGACCCCATCTATTAATACCATCACATTGTCAACATCTAAATTTTGGAGGAGACACTTTGAAACCATAGTAGAAATTGATAAAACATGTAATTCAAGAAAAACAGAAAAATAGAAACTAAAACATGTAATCCAGGAAACAAAAGTAATGGATAAAGGAAATGATGAAAGGAGATCTTTACATCAATAGAAGCCTTGGGATCAATCAGCCCAAATTCGATCAGAGGCCTCCTGGAAAGGATGGTTACTCAATACACTATCTTATACATTAACGCACTTGGGAAAAGTTATGATTTAATAATGAGACGTAAGGGCAAGAAAATAGCAAAGAACTTACAAAATCTGTTGTGGGGAAGATATTAATATAATTACATTAAAATACTTGAATTTGCAACATATAGTATTTAGATTTAAAATTATATGAAAAAGGATAAGTTAGAGAGGGTATAAGAGAGTTAAAGCTTCATATACTAAAACAACAAATATATTCCTAATGTTTAAAATAGATAAATCAAGAAAAAACAATATAAATACATTATAATAAAAAATAATAAGGCTTTGCAAGGTAGTTCTGGGAGAAGAAATGAGAGGCTGAGATACAACACTGTAGGTTTTCATTATAATACTTTCAGAAACTATAATAGATAGAATTCTAACATGAATCTCAAAGACTATCACCCGTGTGCCATTTTGGGGCAGAATCTGTGCATATGAAAAAGGTGATTTTGCATATGTAACTAAGGCTTTGGGATTGAGTAGTAGGTGGGAGCTGGAAAAATCTTGAGGAACATAAAAAAAAAGCCTAGATTGTCTGTTATTAGGAATATGTATTTAAAAGATGCTGCCAGTGAAAGTATAGACAGAAGATAATGACAAAAAGTTCAGCAAAATTGTTTCCTATGGTTATGTGGAAAGCTGAATTTGTGATTAATTTAAATATTAAGCTGAGGAGATTTCTAAATGAAGTATTAAAGGTGTGGCCTGATTTATTTTGCTGCTCATAATAAAATATGAAAAATATGGAGCTAATTAGAGGGAAGAATTGTTAAAAAGAAATCAGTATGTGATGATTTAGAAAATTCTCAGGCTATCCAAATGGCAAAATGTTAAAATTAAGTGATTGCTTTTATAAATATGGCATAAAGAAGTAGCCAAATATGTGACTATACAAAATTTTGCTGACAACTTGGAAATATCAAAAGGTCAGTGTATACAACAACAAAAATTAAAGTCGTGTCTCACAAACTTCCAGCAAAGCAGAGGACCTCTAAGAAGCTTAAAATCACTGTTCTTCAGCCATCTCCACAGGAGGGCAAGATAGAGAATGGGTTATCACCACAAGATCCAACAGGTGTGGCTTTTGTTTAATGGATTGAAGCTTGGTGTAGTTTACAAAATAACCTGCAGAGTTTTCATAAAATTGGTGTCAGCAGAAACACTGCCAGTCTGGAATAAGAAGTAAATAAAGAGTACAAAATTAAAGGAAGATGTTGGGCCCCCAGAATTTACTGCAAGAAATATTAATAGGCTGATTAAACTCCTCAGTTGCAAACAAGGACTACTATTCATGAAAAAGGAAAGATGAATTAGAAGGTGAAACCAAGAGTCCAGTGGGAGGAAAGCAGGCCCATAGTTTGGGCCTAAGAGCCTCAGAAGAAGATTATTCCTCATCTACGAACTCTAACCAAGGGACTCCCGTTGGAGCTTACTTCACCAGATTTCAAAACTGCTTTGGACTGCCAACTCTTTTTTTTTTTTTTTTTTTTTGAGACAGAGTCTCACTCTCTTGCCTGGGGCAAGTACCGTGGCATCAGCCTAGCTCACAGCAACCTCAAACTCCTGGACTCCAGCAATCCTACTGTCTCAGCCTCCCAAGTAGCTGGGACTACAAACATGAGCCACCATGCCCGGCTAATTTTTTCTATATATATTTTTAGCTGTCCAATTAATTTCTTTCTATTTTTGGTAGAGACGGGGTCTCGCTC